>VUQI01028126.1:0-17243 GCA_015106735.1 Paratilapia polleni
GCACTGTTCTTGAGCTAATCTGAAGACCACATGACGTTTGGAGGTCTGTAGCTATTGACTCTGCAGAAAGTTGGCGACCTCTGCGCACTATGCACCTCAGCATCCGCTGACCCCGCTCTGTGATTATACGTGGCCTACCACTTTGTGGCTGAGGTGCTGTCGTTCCCAATCGCTTCCACTTTGTTATAATACCACTAACAGTTGACTGTGGAATATTTAGTAGCAAGAAATTTCACGACTGGACTTATTGCACAGGTGGCATCCTATCACGGTACCACACTGGAATTCACTGAGCTCCTGAGAGCGACCCATTCTTTCACAAATGTTTGTAGAAGCAGTCTGCATGCCTAGGTGCTTGATTTTATACACCTGTGGCCATGGAAGTGATTGGAACACCTGAATTCAATGATTTGGATGGGTGAGTGAATACTTTTGGCAAAATAATGTATAAAGTACCCGCTCGAGGGTACTCTAAATCCTACATGCTGGACCTTGATTTAAACAGCATAGCCAAACCACTGAATAATTTTCTTAAACATATGCCTTTACATAGCAATGTATTGCATTTCTTGGAGCTTCCTAGTACTTACAAAAGTAGGTAAAAAGTCAGTTTCCTATAATAACATTGTGTTCACTTTTGCATGCAATAAAACAGACTTACACCAACTTCCTCAGTAATTGCAGATGCATGCATGCTTTGACACCAGCAGCCATCCAGCTCTCACTTGCTGTGTCCCTCCTTCTCACTAGATGCTGGGAACAAGAAACTGTGGCCCGCGGAGCTGTGTGGTTGAGTGTGCATTTGCGTGTATGTGTGTTTGTTGAACAAGCTATCAGACAGGAGCCGAGACCCGCCACCTCCACCCCCGCCATCACCTCCACAGGCCTTTTCCTGCCTGTAGGGTGATTCCTGCCCCTGCGCTCCCTCCACTTCCTTCACACACATATCAGCCTCCAGCAGCAGTACCTCTTCCTGAATCTGGCTCAAGTTCTCTGGACACTGTGGACAAGCAACAACAGCTCATCCATCTCTCTCTGTGCTTCCATGTCTCTTGCACTCTCTCACACTCTCTCTTTCTCTTGCTTTCTGTGCTTGAGCTCTCACTTAAAATACTCCCAGGCCTCCTTCATTTTAACATATCATCTTTCATCATGTTTCCCCAGGTGACACATTGTTGACTTGTACTTCCGGGGCCTCTGTGATTATATCCTCAATACACATATGCACAAAATCTTGCCTTCGAGCTCCCAGGGTGTTATTTAACTTCCTCAAAACTGCGTATAATATTTCAGAGACATGTTGGCTGTACTCAGTACCACTCCCTTTCCACAATTTCCTTGATACCCAGGTTCCAATGGGACATATATTCTATTTCTGTAATTATGATTTGTAGCCCTAAATTGTGTAATAATAGTGATAAAAAAAAAAAACTATTAACTAAAAACAAACTAAAGTCAGGAACAAAAACTGTGTGTATTGCTGCTGTTCTTATATGTCCTGTGATTTATTAGGCAGTTTTACCACTTTTGTAAAGAATGTGGTTTTTAAAGAAATCCAATAATATGAATAAAAGGTGATTTCAGTGCTATAACCTGAACCGCAACCCAAGCTGTGACCAAACCACAGATAGAAGGACAAGGAATTTTGGATATAACAAAGCCCTTTTCTTCTGGGAGTTGTGTTTAAACAAAAAAGGTTCAGGCTCTCAGGATTATACGTGACATTCGCCTTTATAAACACCACAGTAACAGCAAAACCATTTTGCCTGTTCTGGAAAATATTACCCCCTCTCATTTTAGTTATCTGGCTGTGTCTGCTGACTGTCTGAAATCATGTTATCCTCCATGATCCCATAGTGAACCTCAGAACTTTTTTTTTTTCACATTAAACCTACAACTCGACTCTATGCTGTTATGATTAGGGCTTCCTCAGTCTGATCCAGAGGCTTTCCATAACACCATTAATGAGGTGTGTGTCTGTGTGTAGAGTACATCTACCTGTTCAGGGTCAGAAGGGGCCGTAACATTAACATCCATCAACATCCTGACAACACGGAGGGTTTGGTTGGTGTCAGAATGGCAGGTCACCATGCTCTACATCTGGGGATGGACCCAGATCACTCTATTCCCATTCACAGTGCCCCAACCTCACCCTACCAGGCAGACTGGAAGACTGGGGTTGGTGGTGGGTCACTCACCCTCAATTCTGGACCATGTTTTCTTTCCAGTGGGACTGATGAATGGACAGGAAAATAGTATTGATGAACAAATTGGAGCTGCTGTATTTGTACACTCTAGCAGTGTGGTGCTATAGTTTTAACAAAAAACTTTCTACTAAACATAATGTTTATCTGCATGGTTTATAGTGCAGTATAAATTACTCTCACACATCGTCATGCAAGTGAATAATCCATTACATGAAGATATTTTTCATGCAGAGATGATAAATGTTTTATGTAATGTATAACCATTTTCTGCATTTTTTCCAAGCTCAAAGTTCAAGACTTTTGAGTTAAACTGTATCTATGAACATATTGTGAAGTCAGCAAGCTGTAAATGTCACAAAATGATCAACTAGCCACCTTCAGTATTTTTGACAGGACAGGTGGGTAAACTTAGTTAATTTTTTCTCTGCTTCATTACTCATGCCTTTGGTGGATATGATGCAAACTGCTCAGCGCTCACTGCTTTGGTCTTTTGAAGAGGAAACGTGGAAGGCTTACAGTATCATACAGACATATGAAAAAAAAACTTTTCATAGGACTCTATGCAGTCCTGTGAAAAAGGAAGTACACCCAATGATTCAAGAGCTTGTAGAAGCAGCTTTAGCAGCAATAACTTGAAGTAATCATTTTCTGTATGACTGTGTCTCTCACATTGTTGTAGAGGAATTTTGGCCCACTCTTCTTTACAGCATTGCTTCAGTTCATCGAGGTTTTCGGGCATTCATTTATGCACAGCTCTCTTAAGGTTTCACGACCACATTTCAGTCAGGTGGACTGGGCCATTGCAGCAAATTTATTCTTTTCCTTTTCAGCCATTCTGCTGTAGATTTGCTGGTGTGTTTCGGGTCATTGTCCTGTTGCATGACCCAGTTTGGGCCAAGCTTTAGCTGTTGGACAGACTGGGTCACATTTGACTCTAGAATACTTTAGCATACAGAGGAGTTCATGGTGAACTCAATGACTGCATGGTAAACAGGTGTTTGCAAAACAAACCCAAATCACCCATGAACTAACATTTAACATGCTAACTGAGGCCTGTGGCGTCTGAGATGTAGCTCTTAGGTTTTCTGCATTTGCATGGTCTGACCTTGGGGTGAATTTGCTGGGATATCCACTCCTGGGAATGCTGTGGCATTGTGTTAACACACACACTTGGCTGCTTGGCTGCTACTTACCCTCTTAATTCCTATGGAAGCAGTAAGGGTGTACTTAGTTTTTCACAGGACTCTATGCAGTCCTGTGAAAACTTTATTTTTCACATGACTGTACATCTTGTAAGGTTTAAAGAACTTTTGAGTATTAAGATTTAACATACCAGTTAAGGCATGTGCTGTTTCTGCCCTGTCAGGTTTTATTTGTTAGAAATTCTCAAAAAGCGGCAGGTTTTCCATGAATGTGACAGTGTGAATACAACCGAATTTGTTAAATAGGATGTGATACATAACTATAACAAAGCAGCAGCGCTGTGGGCCAGGGATGCTGGCAAGAGGCTTTTCCCTCCATCAGTGCTGTATGGAAATTTTATTTACATAGTCCATTTCAACTCAGTTAGCTTCACTTTGTAAGACAAATGACAGAAATAGAGGCATGAACATGAGAAACCAGCATAGAAACATAGGCAAAATAAAGGTAAGCATGAGTTAAAAATGTAGAAATTTAATCATAAAAGCATATACTGGATGTCCATCAAATGTATCACAAACCAAGACCCCCTCGCCCTGCCAGAATGCATACACACACAATGCTGTACATGTACAGAAGGCAAGGGACACAAGTATCCATTTATACACATGGATACAATAAGTGAGCACTGGTCTATAAATGTGGTTCTAATGTTGTCCCTAACACCATCCTAACATTAAATTATGTCCTTAGATTAATTGATATTACACTGATTCTTGAACATTTTTGTAAAATCTGGGAACTTGTAATAGCTTTTTAGAAAAGGGTTTTCTCTCTTTTAGTCCCTTTATACCCCCTCAGATAATCATGCCTGCTGCAATGCCAGTAATACAGTGATCTGTCTCCCTGAGTGGAAAACACACTGTTACTCACATTCATCCCCACTTTGTATCGAAAGCTTTGAGAGTTGAACATTTCTCAGGTAGCCAGAAATGATATAATCTGCCAGCTGTCAGTTTATATTTTCTTACTTTAAGGCTCAAGACACTTGGGATAATAGCATTCTGGTCACATGGTCCACAATCACACAGGAATATCTGGATGGTAATACCATCCCTGCTATCTAAAAGTTAGTCTATGTTATGGCTTGAATTAAACCATCGAGTTAATGTCTGTATAACTCTATTATAATGGTAATAAGATTGCTGGTGGAGCACGAGGAAATGGGAGGCATAGAAAGGAAGTGTTCCTGTCATGGGCAACTTGAAACCTGAATCATGAGGCCCTAAAACCTGCCAGTAACTCACTTTGTATCTTCCTCCCAAAGGACAGGGTAGTGTGTGTGTGTGTGTGTGTGTGTGTGTGTGTGTGTGTGTGTGTGTGTGTGTGTACGTGCATGTAGTAAAGAGTTAGAGGTAAGAGGCTATACATGCCTGCAAGTATGTCTTCAGATAAAATGACATTGCACGTAGTCCACAACTCGTACTGTATCTTAGCAACTTTTCCCATCATCCACACTGACTTTGTATATTTTTTGTCCCCTGTCACATCATTTCCCTTTATTCCATGTGTCAATCCATCTGTTGGCAGCATTTACCCCTTAAGGTTACTTAAGTGGCAGCTTTTCTTTGTGAGAAAGTATACAGTGGAAAGTGACAGGAAAGATGGGAGGGAAAGGGAAGCGACATGGAGACAAAAGAGTTAAGATCTCATGTGTTGTGATCTGAACACACTTCTGTCTTCATGTCCTTATGCCAAGAAGGTGAATAAACGTCTCCAGTCATTTTTACAGCTGCACCTTTGAAATGTGTTCCTGCAAAGGCAATAACAGATTTGGGTTTGCGTGCTTAAAGTGTGCTTGCACCACATGTGTCTCGCTGTAGTCACAAATGGTACCAATTTGCAGCATGGTTTGATTGTACATCATCAGCTCTCCCGTTCAGATACCATTTCAGATACATGATTGCTCCTTGATGCAACTGCTGCAGAAATAAGCAAAGCGTCACATCTAAAAAAAATATATATGTCAATTTGGGGCTGAGCAGTTGGAGCAGCATTCTGACCCCTGCTGAGTTCAAGTCTGTGCAACAAAAAAAAGAAGAAAAAAAAAAGAAAAAAGCTGACACAAAAATGCATTATCAGATTATCAGGTTTTCATTAGATTTTAATGGTTTGCTGTAGAAAATGACATGTTTTGGTTTAAAAAAAAAAAAGCTGTCTTCCTCCACAGACTAATCAACTCCATCTGAAAGCTATTTGTCAGGAGGAATTTATTTTAACTTATTTTATCCAACAATGATTATTATTCTTCAATCTCAGAATGTATTGCCATCTAAAAAAAAAATACATAGCCTAATAGTAAAGAATATCAAATAAAATAGTAAATTTGTAGATACTGCTTTTCTTTTCTGACTCATACAACAGATTTAATTTTTTTTTTAAAAAGTTCTTTTGAATGCACATGAATTTATGTCAATAATAATGAATCACCACTTACACAGGAACGATGCAGGATCTGAGTCAGAGCTTCATGCGCATTCCAACATAATGAATAGTGTTGTGGGTATGACTAAGCAGACACGCGTTAAAAAATTTGAAGAATATTTAAATTTTATATTTCAACTTTGCTTGTTTTTTTTTTCTAGAATAACCTTGAGTGTTAAAAAAAGAATCACTTTACCATCTTCTAGAGGACAGCTGATGTGCTGCTACAATTGTAAAGGCTGTTAGCTGGTGATTGTGTTTCTGCATGATTAACCAGTGCAAAACAACTTTTAAACAATAGCACACCACTTTTAAGGACAATTTGCAAAGCAATATTTGAATCGAATTTTACATTCTTTTGTCTATCGATGTGGTTGATGTGAGATTACATGTACAGGTAGATGTGGTGTGTATTTCACTAATGCTGGATTACGCTGACCGGCACTTTGTTAGGTACACCTGTTTAACTGCTCGTTAATGCAATCAGCCAATCTCATGGCAGCAACTCATTGCATTTAGGCATGTAGACATGGTCAAGACAAACCTGCTGAAGTTCAAACCGAGCAATGGGGAAGAAAGATGATTAAAGTGACTTTGAACGTGGCATGGTTGTTGGTGCCAGACGGGCTGGTCTGAGTATTTCAGAAACTGCAACAGAGAAAATATCCAGTGAGCATCAGTTCACTGGATATTTGCCTCAGTCTAGCTGTGTATTGTTGCTTACCATGTCCATTGTTTTATGACTGCAGTGTACCCATCTTCTGATGGCTGCTTCCAGCAAGATAACGCTCCATGTCACAAACCTCAAATCATCTGAAACTGTTTTTTTAAACATGGCAATGAGTTCACTTCAATCAGTGGTACCTAAATTTCTTCATCAGAGAGTGAACACGATGCTTCATGTGTCATCCATAAGTAACTGTGCCATAATTTAACTACTATGCATGCAACCTTCAGGCAGACTTCAAGCAGACTTTACAACCACTGCCCGTGCAACACCTACACTGCATGTGCATGAGTCCTGTATCTCTATTGTGAGTCTGTTATCATATATGCATGGACAGCTTCAGCAGGAAGCATTGGAATTGTATTTAGTTCTTCTAATGCCTCCATTATTTCAATATACCAACTTTTATGTGCTGACTTTATAGTACATTCCAGATCATGTAGATGTCCTCATAGGAAATAGTCTCTATGCATGCACTGATCTGTGAAGTGAAGACTGTAGAATAAGATGCCCTCTTAGTTTATTTATTTTTTAACATGAAGACTGAACACCTCTCAGCTCAACATGATTGGCTTACTGCCATTTTTTTCTGAACTGAGTGTGAAATATAGCTGGGATAATAGTGTGTAAACCTTTCTGTTTGTCAGCACAAAATCCTGCCTGTTGGAAATCCTGCTTTTAAGAAAAAAAAACTGTTGAGAGGTAATCTGTATGAGAGTGTAAACACATTTAGAGCCTACATAGAAGTAGTCCTGGAGAGTTATCGGGCCTGTATAGCTCTTTATCTTTGGGGAAATCCGACTTGGTGTGGTGGTGGTATTTAGATTCTACTAATAATTTTCACACAAATGCTCTAACTCAAAATTTTTGTTTATGTCTTTCATCATCCTATTCACCCTGTCGCTGACAACACACACACAAACATTCATCAAATTATGCTTACGAGCCTTCTTCCAACACCTAAGGAATGGTTTCTTTATCAGAGAGCACGGGTTATGGTGAGATGAAGGTCAGGGGGGTTGTAACTGCAGTTGGGAAGGAATTGAGAGGGTTGTTTTAGGGGGCTTGAGAGGTGTGAGTGACACCCTTGCTTAGGCTCCCAGGGCACAGCAGGATCAGTGCGTGTGGAGCCAGGCCAGCTCACCACACAATGAGGGGAAATGGGAATTTAATACAAACTTTCTCACAAAGTCTCTCAGACCTCCCGCCTCTGTTGCTGGTCTCACTTCCAGACACCCCCAGCCTCACAATCACCACCTCCTCCACTTCAACCACAACAATATGTCAGAAACCGCTAAGACATGCCGAGGAGCGTGCTGCCGTAAATTTACCACTTGACACAGTTTAGGTGACATTCCCCCTTCAATTTTTCTGCCGGCCACAAAAACTTTTCTGAAAGGAGATACTTAAAAATGCATCTTTAAAATAATGTAAATATTTAATTAATTTCATTTCATTTTAATTTTGTTTTCAGTTCCACCAATTAAAGCATGCATGCTGCCCTTTAAATTCTTAGGGTAAGTCAAGCACAATCACAGGTCAGTACAATACAAAGCAAACATCACTTAAATAACTAGCAGTTATATTCTTTTTCCATGTGGCTAAGAAAAATCACATCCTCTGTTACTTTTTTCTCATTCATGCACTTGTTGTACACAACAGTGCATAAAGACATTTCATTGTTTGTTGTGCTGTTATTCCTTGGGAAGCAATATTGTGCTTTTGAATCTGGCCAGAAGACCCACTGAGCTGTGTCTTTGTCTTTGGTGGTGTCTTTAAGCAAGTGGCTTTTGCTGTAACAACAAACACAGTTCATAATTACTGGGGAACAACAAAGGCTAATAGCTACAGTGGCTCATGTTGGTTGAGCACAGATAAACAGCTCCAGTCTGCATGCTTACCATACTGCATTTCCTTCACATTTACACACACACAGACAAACAATATTCTGTGTACACGTGCAGTTACACTACACATGCATGCAACAGTCCGTTGATTCACTCTCACTCGAGTGTCCCATCATATATGGATACATAGTGTATTCATGCACAGATACAAAAACACACACTGACACAAAAGCAGAATTGACAGAATTAATGCAGCCAGAGGCTGAAGCATCTGTGTTGACCTAGCCTTTGGTCTCTTCCCTTTTGGCTTCCTATAGCGGCTCCACCAAGCTGTGTCTGCAGCACGCAACACTTTTCTGTCCTTGTACTCCTCCTCATTTGTTTCTTTCAACAAAAATGACAGTTTGCAAGACTAATATACAAAATACAATAAACAAATAAATAGCCTCAGCCTTAAATAGCCTTAAAACTAGTTTAAGGGTACATTTTGTTGCACATTGTTATAGTGTAAACCTTTGGCTTTACTGTTTGTTTTTCTCATGCTGCACACACAGCAGTTTAGATAGCAGTCTGTTCATGTGACAGTTCACTATCACTGCTCTCACTTTTTTGAAGCATGTACAGAGGAAATAAGAGGTTCTTTTAGAAGACGTTGTTCTGGCTGCAGTGCAAAAAAGGACACACTAACAGGACAAAAGGACCATACTAACCAGAGCCAACTGTGAACTTCAAGGCCCTTTGTTTGGATGGAATCACTGTAATTTGTAGACAAAACAATATGAACCCGTGTGTACCCATTTCAGCTTTTGATTTTTTTTTTCCCTTATTACCTTATCCAACAAAGTCACCAGCACATCTCTTGATTCTGAATATTATTTTGACGCTGTCTATCATTTTATTTACCTATTCAGATTGGGCATCAATGTATCAACACCTTCCAAGCTTTATATGATTGTATTCTTTGTTTTTAGGGAGGCATACAATAGAATGTTCCTTGCAGGCTAAACCCATGTGTGCTCCGAAAACTGAAAACAGGAAATCTCAAACAATAAGAAGTTGTGTCAGGTTGTCTGAAACTGCAAGGAAATGTAAAGAAAACACCAAATCAGCCCGACGGCTTTTGTAGAGAAAATGAGAAAAGGCGTGTGCAGTTTTTCCAAATGAATGTTCCAAAGCGAGAGTGCTTTTAAAAAGTTGGGGTCGAATTAGACACAACAGGCATATTGTTCATCATTTCCCGAGGCTGACTGATTGTAAGGGAAGGGGGAAGCTGTCCATAAAAGCTGCAGGGATTGTGCGCTACTCATTGAAGTGAAAGAACAAAGCTGTTGCATTTGGCAAAAATTGATACTGGCTGCCGCTGTATTTGGTATCTCTACAACGCGCAACAAGGGCGACAATTAGGTACAATGTCAGCCTTGGAAGATGCATGGGGCGTGCAGTTTATAGAAAAAAATGTAGACAAAGTAGAGTATGTAGTAGATATATTTTAATAAAATGCATTCAGAAATCCTCAAACAGTGTCTATGTTAAAATCCTTGTCATAAGCTAAATAGCTGACACTTCGTGTTTTGAAAAAGTGTGCCATGCATTTCTTATAACAAAGAACTAAACTACTCTTATGACCGTTTTTGAAGTAAAATTATGAAAACACGTAAATAGTTCTATCCCAAATTAATCGTGCCACAGAACAGCTGTTTTACTTCTAAAACATGAAGTTTACATGATTTTCATTGTATGCAAAAGTAATCAGCCGAGTACTTAACATTCAGCACTGTATTGGAACAAAAAGTGACAAAGTTTGAAATCATAAATACACTAATCGAGGATCGGGGAGGTCTGGAGCGCCAGCAGTCCTCCGCTGGCTGGTGACGCTCTTCCTTCCTTTCCCACCCAGAGAAAGAGTTTTACCAAGAGTTAGACTCTGTGCTTACAGTGACAGTAGTGTGATCTCCTAAAGCTAATTCGTTACCGTTATCGAGATTTTGCAGCCGAACAGGAGAATTGGAGGATCCGACGAGTTATGCGTAAAAAAAAGCGCACCGTCGTGACGCAGCGTCACCGTTTTTGGATGTAGAGCTCACCCTGAAAATCACAGCCGGCAGTTGATTTAGTACCACACCGTTTTCCCAATGAGGATTATAAACATCATGATGATTCTGTGGGTGTTTGTATTATGCGTCTTTACTTTATCAGGTAAGAGGAAACCTATTCTTAAGTTTGTTGGAGTAGCTCATGAACGGAGCAATATTTTTCGGGAAATGTTATATTAAGAAAGACTAACGTCCCACCTGATCCGACATGATACAATTTGGATATATTATTATTTTAACCATTTGTTTTTGTTAGTCAGATAGTCTGCCAGTATAGAGTGTAGCTCTATGTACCCTTAGGGAATAAGGAGCTCATCCATGTTTCCTTTCATTGTTCTGTGGATTTAGGGCTCACATACCAGGGAGAAGGAATGCTGGGCAAACTCATGTTATTGGGTTTGGCGCTTTTATCTAAGTAACTACATTCCAAGAGGCGTATGTGTTTCAACCCAAACCTTAGTCAGTATTTTGAATAATTTATAATGCGTTTTTAGGTCGAATAATCACCTCTTTTAATACGTTATGGTGTCATTAACAGAAAATTGTGCGTTACAAACGACTTTTTTTTCCGGGTTTGATTCCATGGATTCGGTTTTTGTTCCATGTGTCAGATAGATGGGGTTCATGAAATTGTGTTGACACAGTTGTACTTAATTTAAATCAGAAACGCAATTTTGACATGTGTGGACTAGAACACATGATCAAAACTGGACTGAAACAGTGGAGCCACACTGCATAAAGACTGAGTAGTTTAATAACTCTTCGTAAAGATGCCCAGGAAGATTTGACCATGGACCAATTAAACAATATGTATGTTACTAATGAAAAATAATACTCATTTAAAAAAATAAATATGAAAACATTTTATAAATACCAGCTATAGACTATATATTTTCTGTCCTTGTGTGAATCACTTAACAGCAGATTAAGAACTGCGGGTTTTCCCCCTGAAAAGATGACTTATCTATCTCCCTGAATAAATAAATAAGGTTTGTCTGTCTGCCTTATCAGAGAATGACTAATGCTCTGCTCTACAGATGCCGTGATCGACTTGACTATGATCTCTACAGCCGCGGTCAGAACCGTCCATAACTTCTCCATCTCTTGTATCAATGGAGAGCGCAGCCCTGCCCAGGTTGAGTTGGACATTAAGAAGGACAACAAAATCCTCATGTTCTCCAGTACTCCACATTTTAAAGTGCATAAGCCTAGAAACAATGAGGCTGTGGCCAGAGACTTTCGTCGTCTAGAAAATATTGGAATCTTCTACTGTGAATCCACTCAGGAAGTACCCCCACTTGAAAAGGTCACAGTGATTAACAACTTTGGCAACGGTGTGTTCACACTTCACACAATACTTTTTTGAGAGAGATTTTTTTTTTAAATTTAAATCCATTATGCATGAAATACACATTGGAAGTGCAACCATTTTCAAGGGTATGCCATTAAAAAATATAATAATATCTTTGTTTCTTCCAGCAGATTTCATTCCAAATTCCCTCACACTGACTGCTAGTCAAGGAGAGACAGTTCACCTCACCATGCACCTGCTTAGCACCCAAAAGAGAGATGTGACCTGGAAGTACAACGGTAAGTCAGCATATGCAACTCAGTAGAGAGGAAGGCAATTTAAACCACCTTAAGAGTCCATCCACAAATTATAAACAGGCTTTTTTTTTTTTATTCTTTTTTTTTTTTTTTTTAAAAAGGTTAGAGAGCAAATAAAAATACAGGCTCAAACTATGACATTAATGTTATTGCATGTTTTATGTAGGAAACTACTATTACATGACGCACTGGAATGATGTGATCAATCGCACTGCTGTGCTAACAGTAGAGAATGCAAGGACCGACAATCAAGGTATCTACAGCGCCAGCTATGTTGGAGACAGCCCCCTCAACGGCGCCTGGATGAAGCTCATTGTCAGAGGTTTGTTGAGTCCTTCCATTTACATGCTAAGAAGCAAAAATACAAACACACACATGACCAATCACACTCTCAGAGTTGCACTAAATCAAGGGTTTTGCAACATTTTATGGCACAGATGTGCAGCTGAACTCACAAAGGATTATAGAAAATATGCTAAAGGTGACTCAGTGCACATTCTGGTAGATTGATTAGTATGCGTGAGCTTCTTCAACTCACAATATTTGTATTTAAAGGGAAGCTTGTGGGAAATCTAAGTTACTCTTAAGTTGTACCCTAACCCTAACTGTGAAGTCACTATAGGCTACATCTGCACATTTTTTGGCAAGAAATGTGCAGCACATGTGTTTGTGTCATTTCCTTTATCTCAGTAATCCAAAGAAAAATTACAGCATTAACACTATCTCCACCCTCCACCTGCAGCTAGCTTCTTCTCTTTGTCGCTACCAGATGGAGAATGATTACATTTTACTGTGATTTAGTATGCATTATGTACTATTTATTCTTTTTTCCTTTTAAATAGGCCATGTGTGCTTGAAAAATATCCAAAATAGAATACAAACACACAAAGGACAAAATGCACATAAATGGTATCAAATGTATTTGAAGTCATTAGACTCTATATGCTGTTCTAAGGAAAGAATCTCTGTTTCTCTCTAGGTTGCCCCAGTAAGAAGTGGGGTCCTAACTGTATTAGAGACTGTCCAGAGTGTCTTAATGGTGGAGTGTGTCATGAAGTGGATGGAGACTGTATCTGCCCTCCAGGATTCATGGGCACACGCTGTGAGACAGGTTTGTACTCTGCTCAAGTTGACATCCTCACAAGTATAGGCTAGTAGAACTTTCTGTTTGTGACCGAGATCATTAAAAAGACAGATGGAGTAAGAGAATAATACAAAAAGGATGTGCGTAAGGTCAAGAAGTAGTGTTAATAAGACATATGAATAATGCTGACTTAGTTAAGGATTAAACATTTGGATAAATATACACAATCACAGTCAAAGCCTGACAGTCTGACTCCTGCACATAAACAGTACCAAAAACAGATACACAGATTTTAAGGGAAGAAGCCAGTGTGGAGCTTAAGGTTGAAAAATGAACATTGGCAACTGTGTTACATTGAGAAACCTCTCAACTAATAACAAGAAACAGGCTTTGTCTAAAGCATTAATATGCCATAGTGCAGCAACACTAGTTTACTGTTGTTCTGAGTAATTCATTGTAGGATTAAAGCAACGTTTCTTTGACTTCAGAGAAAAAAAAGATAAAAGCTTTTGAATGGAAATAACTTGCGTGCAGTCTTAATTTTTTTTCCCCCCGAGCTAGAAGTCAAGCACCCATTAGAGCCACTGCTGTTTTATTGGTGTTGGTACCGCTGTTCAGCATCTGTGCAAATGACACCACTTCAAAAAAGATCTTGTGTGGAAAGCACCTTGCATCACATAATCTCAGATGGCAATGACTGTGCAAATATCCATGGACCCTGTTTCAGTCATTATCGATATGTATTATATTTGATGAGCCATCAGTTAGTTTTGTGCTATGTGTTTTTCTGTATGCATTTATTGTTGGGTTTTATATGTTGTAAATTCACATTTAGGGACATGCATTGCACATTGGCTTAAACAATGCAAGCTTTGGTATGTGGCATTAGTTCATGCTGCGTACTTGTCTCTGTATGAATAAGCATTTCAATAACAAAACACATTTTTTCAGCATTCAAAATTCTTGAGCTAGGGGTTTTGTCTGTTTTCAAAATAAGAGTTTTTATGCATAGATGACATAGATTACTTTAAAACAGATACTTGGTTAAAATGTGTACTCTTAAACTAATCTGTGAAGATTCTACAAATTTTGCAGGACTTGGAAAAACAGTCATGCAATCAATGTAACTGTGGAACCAAGGAAAAAAAAAAAAAAAGAGCTCCAGAGTAATCCACTGGCAGATTAGTTATGGTGGTGTTTTGCAAGGAACTTTAAGGCATGATACAGCAAAACATGAGGAATTTAAATAAACATATCTGTGAATTTTTCTTTCTCTGATGGCTTGCAGCCTGCAGAGAAGGAATGTTTGGTCAAAACTGCCAGGAGTCGTGTGGTTCCAAGCAGAACTGCAAGGGGCTTCGCTTTTGCCTACCAGACCCCTATGGTTGCTCCTGTGCCAGCGGCTGGTTTGGGACTCACTGTGAGAAAGGTGCAGTACATTACTTAAATAAGACCATCAGTTTTTTGTTCTTTTTAAATTAATTTCTATGAAGGTTCAATACCATGTTCCAACCATATTGAGTCTCACACTATGAAGTTTTGTTTTCTTATATTCTGTTGTCAGCCTGCCATAATGACATGTATGGACCAGACTGCAGGTTTAGCTGCAAATGCCAGAATGGAGTCTGCAACCGTTTCAGTGGATGCCAGTGCCCCACAGGGTGGAGAGGACAGCACTGTGAGAAGTCTGGTAGGTATCTTTACAATTATATTAATCCTTTAGGCCTATCTCCTCTATGGCAGTGATGTGTATATATTCTTTTTTCACAATACTTCTCACATTTTTATTTGCATTCTCCTCACCAAATATCGTATATTGGCTAGTTGCACAACTTCAAGAAAAACCTGTTGCACATAATTAAACAATGTTATTCTTGAACGTGGAACCTTTTTTTAATGCTAAGGTTTTGAGGCTCAAATGGTCCTTGTGTCTGCACCTGAACTTGTCAAAAGTGTGCTGTTCCTGTTTCTTCAAACAGTGACACACAAAAAAATACAATTAGTGGGAGATATGATTTCATGTGTGATTCATGGGTGTACTTAACATGCTCATTGCTGTTATTTTCCAGTTTTACTATTTTGTCTTTTCTTGCTTCATGTCCCATGTCTCTCTTCCTCTTTAGACCGAGCTCCCCAGATTTTGGACTTGGTTAGTAATTTGGAGTTGAATCTCAACTCCAATGCCAAGATCCTTTGTTCAGCCACAGGCAACCCCCTGCCCAGTCACAACAGCATTGAGCTGCGAAAGCTGGACAGCACAGTACTTAAGGTAGGAAGACCAGCAGGTGCCAGCAGCACTCTAGCAAAGAAAACTCACAGTAAGCCTGAATACAAAATAGTGGTAGTTCAGGTTGAATATCCTGGTAGACCTCAATGTCAGGCCATATCAGCTGATATCCTATGCATTCAGGTGGCAAATCTTGTATAAGGAATACTATTTAAGCTGCTTAATGGCTCAGTCACACTAGAGTAAAAATAGGACAGCAACCTCCTTGTGACAAGGAAATATCGGTGGTTGCCCGGTGATTGCACTGAATTTTTTTTGCATTTGGTGGCCGATTAACAAGCAGTTGCAGCGACCAACAGGTCGCCTGGTGGAAAGCAACATGTCTCCAAGCAAACACAGTTTGACTCAGACTGACTGCAGTCACTCTCAGACAGATTGGTGAAGGTTTGCAAATAATTGCCATCTAATTTGTAAACGCAGATAGTTTACAAATTATTATGAGTCCATCTGCGCCGATGAGGGCAACTCATCTGTGAGGGGACTCGACTCAGCTGGTTACCAACTGGTTGGATTCTGGTTCTATACCTATATAAAAGCATGGTTGCCGAGCGCCTATGTCATTTTGCAGTTAAATCACCGTCCAGCAGCAATTAGGTCACTATTTGTAGAAGAAGTTCTTATTGAAGATGGCAACTGACTGCAAGAGGTCCCCGTAGCAGTCATTTCAAAGGTAACAAGGCTGCAAGTTCATTGCACATGGTCGCAGTAATTTTGGTCATGACGAGGTCTACGACCACTGTTTTCCCTATAGTGTGCATGTAGCACACAAAGCAGCTTGCACATCTACAAGCTGCTTTGTAGCCCACCCCCACCTAAGCTCCTCCTTTCATGTTGTGTCTGACTTAATCAATGGGATATCTGTTGTCAGTGATGTGTGCTCTGTTCTGTATGGGGCCAGGGAGGTCCCACAAAAGAGCCATACTGCCAAAATATACTACTGCAAATGGAAATAATAATCTTGTTTTGACTATTGTGGTCCTGACTGAATTCACAAAAATAGATTCACTAGCTGTAAGCTAGCTGCTGCCCTCTCTTTCCACTCCTAATGGTAACCTAAGCTAAGCACCTCCTGGTTCTGTAATGTAGCTAACAGTCATGAGAGTGACTGACCTCCTAGTGTAACTCGCCAGGAAAATGAATAAAGGCTTTTCAAAAATTTCCAACTGTTTGTTTAAATCTGTAAAGGGTTCCCCCCCCAAAAAGTAAAGCAAGTGCAAAAATAGAACAAATAAAGCAGTTCTCTTGTTCCAAGCCATTAGTTAGACAATAAAGTTGTATTAAACTATGCTTTTAAACCCAAACTCATAAATGCAAGTTTGAGTCACGTTCCGAGGAAGTCAACAGTACAATGGCCTAACCAGATAAGGCTGTAGCTGTGCAGCAGTCACCATGTTTTGCCTTTAAGTGATATGTTCAGTTTCTATGTTATTGTTTCTGTGCTGTTTCCATGATAATAGAGATACTGTTAAAGGATTGTACCAGCACTTCCGAAAACAACAAAGAAGTTTGTCAAAGTGAGGAAAAAAAAATCAAGCAGCTGCAAAATTAGCACAGAAGGTGGAATCTTGTTTTTTTTTTTTAACAATATATTCCATTGCTCACTGTGTTGCGCATTTTCCTTGCAGGCTTCTCGCACTGTCATGGACTCAAATAAGAGCACAGCCCAATTTGAGATCCCTCACCTGAGTGCTCAGCAAGGAGGCTTGTGGGAGTGTAGGGTGTCCACCAATGGAGGCCAGGACTCCCGCAAATTCAGCCTCACTGTT
>VUQI01028126.1:17263-40287 GCA_015106735.1 Paratilapia polleni
AGGTGTTGGATTTAAAAAAAAAAAAAAAAAAAAATTAAAGTTATGTACAGAGTGGTAAATGTTTTGTTCTGTTACAGACACAGGACCTATCACAAATTTCCAGATAAAATTATTTCCTGTCTCTACACAGAGCCCCCGATGCCCACTACTGCTCCCAATTTGCTGGAAAAGAGAAGTAAGCAGCTGCAGGTGATGCCAGTGGATGCCTACATAGGAGACGGCCCCATCGTCTCAACCAGAGTCCTCTACAAGCCTGTGGAGAACGAGAATGAAGACTCATGGTCCTCCATCATAGGTACGTGGACAAAAACATAATCATGTAGTCAAACTTTATCATGGAGAATAGCAGTCACAGATTATTGTTTTTGACTTTTCCTTTATTGCACTGCAGCAGCCGAAGCAAAGCTTGCGTAAATCTCTATTATTTCAACACACACTGAGTTCAGCCAAAGTTATAATATATTAGCTAAAGCAAGAAGAAAGATTAGGGCAACAGATTGCACAAATTCAAAATAAAAACAATTCCCAATGGAAAATCTGACAAAGACAGTTAAAAATAATTAATTATATTCATTACAAAAATGCCCCAATTGTGTTTCTAAACAAAAAGATCTTCCCAAAGACTGCACATCGGGTTGCATTGAGTTCAAGTTTGTCCAATATCTAAAGACAATAATTGCTAAGCATATGTTTTTGAGTTTATGTGTGTAATTTCATTTATAACACTTCTGACAATGTATGCTCAAGAATCCTACTGTAAAACAGAAGGAAAATGTTGGCTAATCAGCCTATCCTAAGTCAATATTCTTTCAGTTTATAGTGACAAAGAGCCTATCACTCTTATGAACCTGGAGCCCTCGACGCGCTACCGTGTCTGTGTCCAGCTGAGTCGTCCTGGGGATGGAGGAGAGGGGGCCCCAGGGCCAGAGGCCATCATGGAGACTGACTGTCCTGGTGAGACCTACAGATAAATGTTAATGTTAGAGACCACACAAACAGTGGACATGTGTATATTTATCTGGAACATTTGTCCATTGTCCTGACCACAGAACTTAAGCAAGTTCAATTATTTTGAGTCTGGTTAGAGTAATAGTGAAGTGCTTTTCCCATGCCTCGCTCAAGTTTGAGGTAAATATAGAAAGATGCTAGTGGATTCAAATGATCTGTGGTTGCTTCTTAAAAAAAAAATATTTGAATACCCTAGAGGGTAGGTGACTGAATTTAAGAAGAAAAAAAAAACACATTTAAAGCACAACAACCTGTATTCAAATGCCAGGGGCAGGTTTATTCCTAAATGAATGTGGTGCAGAGGGAGAGAGAGCATATCAGAGTGTGCAAATGCAGAAAAATTAACACGAAAAAGTGCCAGTTTTGAAGTACAGTCGTGCATGGTTCTAGTAAGTTTGAGTCTTTTGCAATATGTGATCAGGTCCATGTGTGAAATGCAGCTAAACTGATTTGTTACAAGCATAAACTATTGATAACAGATTAGGCTTGTAATAATAGTTTATGCTTGTCTCTTGCATAAGCATAAAGCATTGATAATAGTGTAAATATTGGAAAAGAGACATTCAACAGATTCCCTTGGCTAGAACTAAACTGAGGATGTTCCGCTAATGTTTAAGTCAAAAGCTGGAATGGAAAATGAAACAAATGAAATTCTGCATCAACAAATACTGGATTTATGCTAGCCATTCATCCATTTTATTTAGAAATGTACTGCCTTAAAGGGAGTTGAAGTCTACATTTTGGGAAAATATAAGACTCTGAGCAGGTTAATCACATAAGAGAGAACACAATTAGGAGGTCCATGTTAATAAGGGGCAGAAACCAGAAAAACACAGCGGTCTTTAAAGCTAGCATTGTTTTATGTTGTAAACTAACTGCTGCTGCACCCGTTTCATGCAGCACCATGGTGAATGAAATCAAAACCAAAATTAAAATCAAGGAAATCACCCCAGCATCCATCAGTGAGGAAAAATGCACAAATAGCTCATAGTCCCCACAGCTCATCCTGTGTTCTCTGTTGCTGCAGAGCCCACAATTCAACCTGAGATTGACAGCAGCTCGGTGGAAGGCCGCAATGTTACTGTACGCTGGCGAATACCTGCCAGCAATGGCAACAATGCCGGCCGAGCCAGTGGCTTTTTAGTGGAGCTCTTTGGGCCACCACACTACAGTGAGAAACTACAGGAGGTTCACACCCTGCTCAATGTGCTCTCCACCAAGTTCCACAACCTGGAGTATCAACAAGTCTACATGGTGGTGGTGCGCCTCATCAACTGTGGCAGCCAGGGACCACCCTCCAAACCCTACCACTTCCACATCAACAGCCAGGGTAACTGAAACCTGCTGGTTAAAAACAAGCTGCAAGGAAGGCTTCTTTTAAAGGGTTACAAAACATTTAAAGCAATTTATAATTCATTTAGTGTCGTTTGTGGCACAACACAAGGTCAAATGCAATATATAGCACGCTATAGGCTCAATTGATGAAAGCATTTAGCTTTGCTTTAAACACTCAGCTATGATTGGTTATGATTTTGCTTAGTGACTCTCTCTCTGCCCACCAATTGTATGTGAATTAAGGACAAAAATTTAACAGCTGATAGATGTAAAGCTATAATCTGTGCAAATCTTCCTTTTAAATCCTTTTCTTCAGTATTCAAACTTTCGTCAAGCAACCAACCTCAAAGCTTTTAATTTGACAAGCTGCTTAATTTTAGAATGTGTAACAACAAAATCATTTTTGATTGACTCTAACGACTAAAATGTTTCTGTATCTAAGGCCCATCATCCCCACGCAACGTCCAGGCCCTGCCCCTGTCCGTGTCAGCCATTCAGGTGAAGTGGCAGCCCCCCGAGGATCCAAACGGAGGCATCATTAAATACATCATAGAGTACCAGCCAGTCGGCCAGGCAAGCCCTCACCCTTGGGTGGACACAGATGATGGAAACAAGACCACCAAAGATGTGACAGCACTCAACAGCAGCACAGTCTACCAATTCAGAGTGAGGGCTTTCTCTAAAGTGCCAGGAGAGTGGAGCGACTTTGTTCGGGCAGAGACACAAGGGGATGGTAAGTAGGAAGGTACTCAGAATGATCCACAGTTACACAGAATGTAAAATATGCACGGCAACATGTAAAAGACTGAATACTGGCATTTGGTAAATTTATATTGTGATTAAAATTTGGATGAAAAATATGGAGTTGGAGGAAATCTTTTGTCCAATATATTCATATAAATTATGGACTTTTATGGTTACTTTAATGTAAAACACACACACACACATGGGGATGGGGATTTACTTGGGATAGTAATATGTTTACACTAAAATTCCATATTTATCTCCCCTGTGTGAAAATCTTCTGTTTCTCTCCACTTGTTTTTTTTCTCTCCATCTTGGCTCCCGTCCTTCCTTTTCATCTCTTCCTCAATGCAACAAAAAAGGTCTTCAGAGTTCACCGCTGACGCCCCTGGAGGTGACTATGGTGCCCACTGGCGACAGTTACAAGTTGCTGGTGGCAGTGGTTGCTTCAGTGACTGTCACCTGTGTGACTATACTGTTGGCACTGTTGGCTCTTTTCTTCATCAGGAAAACACTGCTGAACCGTCGCCGCACGTTTACTTACCAATCTGGATCGGTGAGGATTTACTCAGTTGTGGCTGACTTTGCAGCAAATATGACAAAAGTGATTTGAGGAAAATCCTGAAATTTTGCTGAATTTAGACTGTTTTTATCACCAGGGGGAGGAAACTATTCTTCAGTTTAACTCAGGAACTCTGACCCTGACACGAAGGCCAAAGCCCACCCCGGAGCCCCTCACCTATCCGATCCTTGATTGGGAGGACATAAAGTTCGAAGATGTCATTGGAGAGGGAAACTTTGGCCAGGTGTTTACACTCTCAGTGCACTTTGTGAATGTTGTAATAGTGGTTGCTATGGTTTTTGCAACATTTGAGCTAACTGCAGTTTCAATACCAGGTCATCAAAGCCATGATCAAGAAGGACGGCAACAAAATGAGCGCAGCCATCAAGATGCTGAAAGGTAACTATGGCACACGTTCATTATTTAAGCAGTCACAAACGCATACAGTAGAGATAAGTTCATCACACACAAGCACACAGACACAGATCCGGTAAAGTTAAGACACTGTAGAGCATTCTGATGTGAAATTTTCATTTCAAAGATTGCTTTGCTTGCACTTTGCTTAACAATGCCGTTCATGCTGTTCTTCCTGCAGAGTTTGCCTCAGAGAATGACCACAGAGACTTTGCAGGGGAGCTGGAGGTTCTCTGTAAACTAGGCCAGCATCCCAACATCATCAACTTAATAGGAGCCTGTGAGAACAGAGGTGAGTAGGCGACATCTAGTGGCTGTAATGAGTATTGATGTGCTTTCAAGTTTGGGCTTTTTGGGGACAGTCATTTACAGCTAATACAAATTGCTGTTTCGGTGCAGTATGTGTAAGGCCACCTTACAGTTTAGTGTCCGTACAAACTGTAAGATATACTACAGCAAAATACACAAAGTACACCAAAAAGGAGATGTTTGATGAAACAATTGCAGTTGAAACCTGATTTAGTACTGTAGCTTGATTTAGAGCTTTCAACCATACCGTATGATCTTGCTCAGCAGATGGCATTTGATCAGTTGTTATGGAGGGGTGAGGATGCACTGACTAGTTCAGATGCTGTTGTGATTCCATCTGTATCATATCTAGAGGTTGCATGCTCATACTCAGTATATTGGTGTGCATTATAAATCACGTGTGGGATCTATCTAAATATTCAACTTGTCTAAATGTATATTTTTTTCAAAGATATAGGTAAACAATATAGTTCTAATAATCAGCATCTTTCTATCTTTTTCAAGGACTGACTATAAGCTAATACACAAGTCTTCAGCAAACTGTATCCTCAGCAGATTCGGTATTCAGCTCATTCCTTCTTAATATGCAGCACTGTACTTGAACAGGTTAAATTCTTCTTACTTGAGATGCAAACAGATACACCCATCCCATCTGACTCTCTGTCATCTGCACCTGGAAAACCCCAGAATGTGTCCAAATGAAATAATCTTTGCCTGCCAGATGCATTTGCGCTATCACATTTGTTTGATTTGTCCATGCGCCTAACAACCAAACAGCTATGGCATGCATTTATGTATTTGTATAAGGTTTCCTTCATGGTTCTTACCGTGAAGTATCAGTTTTCGCCAGTGTCTTCTAAATTGAATAATTTAATTACTTGTGTTTGATCAAAGACTGGAAGCACATGTGAAGTACCTCAGTGAGGACATTACAAACAAGTCGACCTTGTTAAAATAAACCTCTGACTAACTCAGTGTGTCCGACCATCAGTCTTACTTTGATTAGCAGACCTTCACTCTTCTTTGTTTAACAATCATGCATACATGTACGTAGGGTATAGACATTCCCACGAATATTTAAAGAAAACCAAGAGTGTTTTTTCTTCATTTAATTTCATGGAAAGAGCAACAGAGGAAGGAGGGTCTGAGTGTGAGGGAAAAGCGGTCAGGGGGGAGGAATGTTGCAGGGAAGCAGGGAGAGAAGAAAGCAAGCAAGCAAGTAAAAAAGTTTAACATCTAAGAAATTTATGAAGGAAGGTGATCAAGAAAAAAGTACTCATTGGCAGGAAGTATTTTTACTTTCTGTGTAACTCCAGTTCCTTTCAAAGGGAAAAATATGAAACTAGAAAAGAAAAAGTAACTGGCTTTTAGAGGTAGCAGAAGATGTTGCTCAGTTGCTGCCTTAATTTTCTTAAGGTTTACTTTTTTTTTTGTCAGTTTTACATTTAATGTATTTAAGTGAGGGATTATGGTATGCTTTTCAGCTCATCCCCTATCTCATCTTACTGAGGTCTGGAACAAATTTACTCTCTCTCTCATGCTAGAAAAATTAGGTGTGTCCGGAAGGAATTCAGCACTGATCTATTGAACTCAAGAGTGGAGGAAATATACAGAGAAGATATTTGATATACTCTTAAAAGTAGAAGATAAAGACTGACAGACAAAAAGGTCAGGACTCTCCACATAGCTTTCATAGCACTGTCTCTCTCTCTCCAGCTATGTGCCCAACATAAACACACATATAAAGATAGCTTATTCTGAAGGTGTCTTAAAAGTCTTAAACTGTCTTGTATTTCCTCCTTTAAAAGATGATTAAATGCAAAAAAACATGCGGTATCTTATTTCATCCATTAATTCCATAATATCCCCTGTATGGAGCAGATGATTTGTTACCGTTCCATTTTGAGAAAGTCGTCTGTTGCAAGAAACACAGCATGTGTTTGATCAACAGAAGCTTTTGTAACTCATAAGTAACATAATTGTATTATGTTCCAGTTCTTTGACCAGTCTGCCCATAAACCCGTTATTCTTTCCTTTCACATATGGTACTTAGTAATTGTGTTGGCACTGTCCCTGGTCCTGGTGAAATCAACATGAAACCCTTCCAACAACTACAAATGCCTGTAGGAGCTCTGGCTCTGGCTGGAAGCCGTCATCTATTAACAAAGCTTCAGCCATCTGGTTGAGTTCTGTGAGGATTTTGCAAAAGGTCTGGCATTACCTCTGCTGTGTCAAGACCGAATAGTTGAAGGCCAAGCCTGATACAAGCTGTAGCTGGGCCTCTTCCCAGGCAAATCCAAGCAAGTCAGCCAAGGTCAAAGTCACAGTATGTCATAAAATAATATAATTTCATTAAAATAGTTTGTACAGATGGAAGGTAATATGTTGATTAGCAGGTAGCATGACCTTTTTTAATGATTGTGAGACTTTAGAGATCTCAATTCATCTGTCCCTCTGTCTTCTCCAGGTTATCTGTACATAGCCATAGAATACGCTCCCTATGGTAACCTCCTTGACTTCCTGAGGAAGAGTCGTGTGTTGGAGACCGACCCTGCCTTTGCCAAAGAGCATGGCACTGCTTCCACCCTCACCTCCCAGCAGCTGCTGCAGTTTGCTGTGGATGTGGCGAATGGGATGCATTACCTCAGTGACAAACAGGTAGGAGGAGGAAGGATGTGTAACTTTGGCTGCTGGTGTATGTCTTTTAGTGTTTGCTTTTTCTTCAAATGATCTTACATCTAATCAAAGTCTCAGGTTTTCATGAAGTTGCCTCTTAGAAGTTGATTTTTTTTTTAGATATGTTTGCATGGCCATTCTTAATTTTGCTTGAGATATTTCATTATGCAGGCCCAGGTATAACATCAGCATCAGCTTTGCTGTGTATTAACCAACTGAAAAACATGCTGTAGCACTTCATTCAGTAAAACATCTTAGAATTGGTATTTCTGTGTCTTTGTCTTGACTCTGCCTCTCTCCTCTCCTCCTCTGTCTTGGTGCTAGTTCATCCACCGGGATTTGGCAGCGAGGAATGTTCTTGTTGGGGACAACCTTGTGGCTAAGATAGCGGACTTCGGTCTGTCCCGCGGTGAAGAAGTTTATGTTAAGAAGACAATGGTGAGTGGTGGGGGTCATGTTTTGGTTTCGCCCAGCAGAAGGCACTGGTTGCTTGTGACAAAAAACACCTACACTGGATGATTTTTTTCCTTTTAGAAGAGTGGGTTGCATCTGTTGCTCTAACTTCTCACATGCTGAAAACAGAAAGTAAAATAGCAGAGGACAAATGAGTTGTAAAGCAAAACATTTATGAGCAGACTGCTGCAGTCTGAGATATTGTAATACCACAATGTCATATATTTAGCTGGTCAGTTTATCTGTAGATGTGTATTCTGCCACATAATTGTTAAATAAAACCTATTTTGAAGATTAGTTAATATCGCAGATCTCAGATATATCACAAGCTGATATTTCAAACCAGGTCAAATGAAATACAGTCCAATGGGCCAGGATAGTTTCACTTTCTTTTATTTTATGCTGCTTTGGATTGTTTTTGTCTGTACAACACCGTTCAGACCGCAGCTGATTTTGACAACAATAGAGATCACCGGTAGAGGGCAGCGTTTGTAAAGCAGACTATCACCATTACTCCAATGCTCCATGGACTTGTAATGTGGCACCGCCTTAATGAAGATTTCATAATGCAATTTAAAGCATATTTTATTTATTTTCTCATCATATATTCATCCTTTCTATGCAATTCTTAAACATAAATAATTTCAGAATTAGACTAAGACACCTCATGCTGTTGCACATTTGACATGAATCCGTTGTTTTGGCTTTCAGGGGAGGCTGCCGGTACGCTGGATGGCCATTGAATCCCTGAACTACAGCGTGTATACAACAAAGAGTGACGTGTAAGTCTGTTTTTACTAATATGCAGACATACAGTATTCCTCTGAACTGAGAAGCGTTGACAAAGTGGTTCATAAACACTTCCTGAAAAAGACCTGGTTTCAATATTACAATATATAGGTCTTAATAATCATAATTCCTCCCTCTATTTCTTCTTTAGTATCTTTAGAAACCTCATTTACAACTTCTTCTAGTCAAGTTTTGATTATGTACACCACAAAGCACCTCACCGCAGAAAACAACAAATCACCCGTATGTCACCGGTAGAGTGATAATGGTGTGCTGTGCGACCGATAAGCACAATCAGGAAGCCTTGGGTACAACTTAGCACTCAGACAGAGACGTTGGCCTGTCAAGTGGAGCCTATTTATACACAGCAGAGAGTGCAGCACAGCTAACGGAAGAAGTGTGAAGGCTGCTCAGAGGCTCAAAGAGTTGTAAACATTAACAAGAGACATAGGGCAAGATATGAGATGGCATGAAACACACTGCAAAGAAGAGATCAAGAAAAACAGACGGACTGGCTGACAGCATAAACAGCACTTGTCTGCCCGTACGATCTACCACACAGCTCTGTGACATATGAAACTGGTGGTATTTCTCTTCAGAGAAATTTACTAATCAGATCACAGGGAAGATGGCGGTTTTATGTTTCTTACACACACAGTTCCTTTTAAGATTCTAGGTTCATTTTGAAAACAGTCTGCATTTTAACAATTACAAACAAAATATCCTCATGTTATTCTTTTTAATATTTCTGCAGAATAATTACATTTTTGACAGGACTCATGCATATTGCTCTGCCATGTCTTGTAAAAACATGACAATTGGAATCTCTCAGAACATCTTGTCAGTTACCATCTGTGGATGAGTGCAGCTGGCTGCTTTGCAAGGCACCAGATAGAATCGACAAAGATGTGATCAACAAAGGAACATGAAAATGAAATGTTTTCAAGAGCGAGTAATAAAGCGATTGTATTTTTCTCTCACGTCACCCGTCAGCCTTAAACACTTTACTAAGATTTCTGTCTCATCTTTGTATCCTCTCTAACAGGTGGTCTTTTGGTGTTCTACTCTGGGAAATTGTAAGCTTAGGTGAGCAAGCACACAGCCTAACATAACACAGAAGCTATATCATTCGCTTATTTTTTTAATACAGATCTCACTGCCTCACAATGACCAGCTAACAAAAGCTGAATCTCCATAAGCTGTTAGTAATGTAGAAGCTGCTCTTCCTAGGGCGTATGGGAAAGAAATAATAAATTCTATGAATTAAAACCAAATGAAAATAAGATGACCTACATATGCATACCTGCATAAACATAAATACATGTGATTAACCAGACAGTTAAAAAGAAGAGGTTGCAATCATAATCAATAGCAGCATACAGTACAAGGCGGAATTAATGTTTGTCCTTCTGCTGTTCCCACCAAAAAACAGTACACTTCCCCTTATAGACTTGCATCATTTTATGACTCATTAAGAATTTCTTTAACACTATTCCATCTTCAAGTGACCTTATTTAAGTCACATGTGCAGTTTTATGACACTGCTATTTCCTAATAAAGACTATTCTTGAGAAAAAAACACGCATACATTTTTTAAATAATATAAATTCTTGATAGCTTTTTACAGTTTGAAGTTGCATGCAGGTATTTTCTCTGCTTCTCATTTTCCTATGTGTGTGTGTGTGTGTGTGTGCTTCAGGTGGCACACCGTACTGCGGGATGACATGTGCTGAGCTTTATGAAAAGCTGCCACAAGGCTACAGAATGGAGAAACCCAAAAACTGTGATGATGAGGTGTAAGTAATCCTTATTTTATATTGAGTGGTTAGTGAGTCATGTGGCCTATTCTGTCAGTGTATTTTACCATATTTAACAACGTGTTAATGTTTGTCTCCAGCTATGAGCTAATGAGGCAGTGTTGGAGAGATCGGCCCTACGAGAGACCCCCCTTCTCCCAAATCTCTGTGCAGCTCAACAGGATGCAGGAGGCCAGGAAGGTAAGGCTTCATTCACACCATGTTGGCAGAAAGGGAGGAATGGAAAAACATCCTGTTGTTGTTATTTGGGTGTGTTACTCTAAGATGGTTACTCCATCATAGTTGCGTCAAAAAAACTAGAACTGTAGGCTAAAATAGCTATTTTCCCCATTTAATCTAAATGTTTTTTCACACTTGGCTGCTTATGTGTACTGTCTTTACAGTATGACAGACACAGATGGAGCCATCGTCCTCCTGGTGTGCATTTACTTTCATAAGTCACAAGGTTTAATCTCTCTTTCAGGCCTATGTGAACATGGCTCTCTTTGAGAACTTCACCTATGCTGGGATTGATGCCACAGCCGAGGAGGCCTGACTACCAGCCCCCCCAGACCCTAGCATGCCACAGAGCTCCAAGAGAAAGTCGCAAGGGAGGCTGCCACGTTACTGCCACCTTCCAGCTGTTAGACATCAAGACAGGAGGACTAGGCGCTCTATTTCAACCACCCAGCTATAGATGGAGGACTGTGAAAGGACACTGTCTGGAAGTACTGCAGGTGTAAGGAGAAGTGGTGTATGGCTGGGTTTTTGATGGAGAGATGTGTCTGCTACTATCCTTTTGGGAACTATGAACTCCTGTCACAAAAAAAAACAAAAAAAACATGCAGTCTCAGAAAAAAATACACAGCATTGTACTGTTTGCTTTTGCAAAGGTTATAATGCTGGTTTTTCTCTGAGTACTGATGGGAAGCGGCAAATATGGAGCTATGTGACTTGCTGAAACACCACAGGGTCTGTGGGGTGTCAATGCTGGAACTTTCCCTCCATTGCTCAAAATGCAGAAGGACATCTTTTCATGGAGAGAAAATTAAAAACAAAACAGTGTTTTCAAACAAGACGCAACAAGATCTCAATGCAGCTCAACTGTTGGACAGTGAATTTTGATCAAAAGACTTCCAATGTAGCACTTAAAAGTAGCCTTACTCAGCCATCTTTGTCTTTTACTATTGGCCTATCACTGCCATGTGGATGTAACTACGACTGTATATATGTTGCCTCATTTTTAAGATATCAAGCTCTCCTATTATAGGAATATAATCAGAGTTATAGACTGATTTAAAAACCAAGGTGGATTTTTCATGTGTTGCATACAAAGTTCCATTACAAGAAAAGTTATTTGGAAACCTACAGCTAATACAGAGAAGTAACCTTTGTAGTTTACCTTTAACCTTATGAAATTTAACACTGACGATAATCCACCGTGTGAGAATGTACAGTATGTGTTCATTAACTGGCTTCCTGAATAAAGGTTTTTGCGTGGTGACTTGACTCATCACCACAAGCAGTGTGGTTTTATGCACCTGATGTTTTTTTGTTTGTTTGTTTTTTTTTTCCATAGATGATGTTGACTTCAGCAAGAGGTGTTTTTGTTGGTGCGCTGGCCCTCTTAAAAGTTAGCATGGTGGGGAGAGGCCAAGCTACTGGGGACCAAAGTGTAACTAGAGAACTCAGGAACACTCCCTGGCTGCACTGAACTGATCTGTCGCCGGGTTTCCTTTACACATTAACCACAGGCACAGAACTGTCAAACATCATTTTAGTGTGCCAGCTTCCTGACTACCACACATGTGTAACAAGGGAACAAGCATGGCATTAGATTTATTTTTATACCATAATACTCAAAAATCTGACCTTTGAACTTAGAGAAGAACTTAGGTTGTCTAGAGATGTTTCAGTTTCCCTGTGTCAAAGAAAATAGGGGGAAAAAAATAACATCTTTACAAGTTATCTAGCTGCAGGTTTAAACTTCAGATGTGTTTTTGTAAAAACGTAATCCAAGACAAAACATGCCAACTCCTGAGTCCCATTTTCACAGAGTATATAAAAACATGGGACTGCCCCGACCTGCTGACATGCATAATTTAGACCTGTGGTCCAACTCTGCAGTTATAAATGGAGAAACACAAGCAAAGCTAAGTGGCACAGTTGGCTGTACTGTGGTTTATTATTTAACACTTCAAATCCTGGATTTAATTTTTAGGTTTGCCAAGGGCTGACATTTGATCATTCTGGGTTGGCTTCTGTTCTGCTAAATGATAAGTAGAAAAAGGCACGTTTTTTTTTTGTTTTTTTTTAACCCCAATTTTGGTGGGGAGCACTATGGTCAGCTTGAAAAGTGTTTGGAGCTACCCAACCACTTTTTGTATGACAGCTTTTACATACAATATATATGAATGTCTATAAAACCTTCTCAAATGTTAGTTGTCATTTTTTTCTAGTTAGAGAACAGTCTGCACTTATATAGCGCCTTTTAATCTTACTGATTCTACAAAGCGCTTTACAACACTCATCAAGAGTGGGACTTTCATCAGTTAGCAGCACTATAACCTGGTGTAGAAGTGTGGGTAAACAACTGTTCACGGGAACTGTATGCACAACCAAAAACCTCCAGGAACATCTGACAATTTACCTGGAATCTAAATTCCTTTCAGTTTTACAAGCCTGTGAAGTCTGGCAGTTGAACGACCAACCCCTAGTTTTAGGGGAAGGTTTTACATTTAAATGAAAATGTTGAGAACTATACAAATGAAAATCGGGACAGTAGGTAGGTACCAGTACAGAGGTTAGAGCTTTTCTAAGAGGTAGTGGAGAATGCAAGCCTTTAATCGAGATGTGCTCCCTATTACAGTCCACAAAAGCACAGCTAATGTAAATTAAAGCAAAAAGGCAACTCGGTAAAAGTATAAATGCAATACATAAAATTGCTGCCATTTGTCTCTCCAGAGGTCCACAAAAAAGTTTCTACTTAGTCCAATAACTCATAACACTTTTTCAGCTCATGTTGAGCCTGAACAAAGTTTATTGCATTATCTGAGCAGATCTCCATCACTTGTCCATTGCTGGCAATGAATGAACATATGGTGTATGGAGTGTGCATCCAAGGGGAAGCCACTTCAATAAGCAAGTAAAGATTACTCCTTGTCTCTTTACTAAACAATCTTCATTTCTTCCTGAAAGGTCCATTATGGTCAATGCAAACTCTGGAGAAGGGTGAAAGCACTCTGTCCATGCAGTCTGCAACAGATGATGCATTTTGAGACAGTGTTCTTAAATGATGTAGTAGCATTGGGAATCCAGTATTTCTGGTGCACTTTCAGTAACATGTGATCCCTTCCTGTTTGACCTGTGTCCTTGTGAATCTTGTGCAGTAGAATATATTGGTCTAGATGGTAGGATGCTGACAATCACCTGACAAGGCAGCTCAGCTGAGTCTCCCTTCAACATGCAAGACTCCATCCTGAAGCACACAGTTGGCTTAAGGAGGGCTGCTGTTTCACATCCCGCCCTTTGCTTAGAGATGAAATCCAGAGATGTTTGCTTTGTGACAGAGTTTGTTGATTTCCAGTTCTGCTTATGAAAGATCCTCCACCGAGGTAGATCTTCTTTTGATTGTATTTCTGAATTTCTTCGTGGCTGCACTCACAAAGTTGCAATTAACCTGGTTTCTCTCATTCCACAGTAACAGGTACCTGACTGCGTCAAAACATCTCTACTTGCATTGGCAAAGTGATGCAACTGCACACGTGTACGCTTTCCAAACCCTGGTGGTTTTCTCAGGCAATCCATTGACCACTGTTTAACTGCTTGTGGTAAGTCATAATACAAGTCCATGTCCATATGACTCAAATTCTGTTGGATATTCTTTGCTGGCAACACCACTGGTGCAAGAATTCCTAAGGAGTTGTAGAGTGAACTAACAACTGAGAGCACATCTGTTCTGCTGAAAGGCTAGTCTTTGATCGTGATCTTAAAATTAAAGGTGTTGGATTTTTCAAACTATTGGGCACCCAGGGCTCTCATCATCTGGAGTTTTTCATGTTCCAAATCCAGGTCCTTTAAATTGCTGGCTAACACACTATCTGGCATTGTAGTACAACTTTGCAGCTGTTGCCGACCTATTTTGTGACTTCATTTTGCACAAATTGCTCTTAGATCCTGACACAGTACTTTCTTTTCTGTGGTTTTCCTTAGAGTGAAAGTGTCATATTTAAGTGAAGTAGTAGAATTAGTAGTTTTGCTGGTTAGCAGTACTTGCCTTTAATGGCTCATTCACAGTCCATCCTAACCTATATTCTAGTGGCATAGGCCTTTCATTGCGTGGTTCTCAATAAGATGTATGTTTTTCTTCCACTGACTTTAAGCTGGTTAACTAATACCTCTATACAAAAACAGTCTGTGCTTCCTGGGTCAAGAAAGGCATATGTTTCTACATTTTAAATTCCTTTTTTGTTATTGCCATAACAGGAAATAGAGAGACTTCTTCACCGGCCACAGTGACTCCACATATTTTGTTTTTAGCACACACCATTGCACTAGCAAGTGCAAAGCTGCTACTGTCATCCACATTGTCATCAGCTTTATTGTCCTGTTCTGTCCTGTTTTGATGAGTGTGGGATGCACTAAAGAACAAACCTGAAAAGACAGTTTCTCTTTGCAGCTTTTGCTTATATGTCCATGCTTTAAACAGCTGAAGCACATTCCTTTGTAATGTAAGAATCTTTGTATGGCCTTCCTTGCACCTTTTTACAGGAATCTATGCGTTTTACTTTACTTTAACGTGCATGAGTTTTTCCACTGCACTATGCTAGGGACTCCTTCACTGTACTTCGTTCATCCTTTAACTTTGTGGTCAATATATTGTTGCACTTGCAGTGCATATTTTCGTCCTTCTCCTTTTTTCCTCTGCATGCACTTTTGCAACAAATTTGACTGATGGGTTATTTTTGATGCTGCCAAAAAGGGGATGTGGTGCTTGTTTGTTAATAAAGTCAATAAGATGTTTAAATGGAGGGCATGCCACTGTCCATCTTTCATTCATTTTGTAAGAAAGCTTTTCGACGACGGCTTTCATGTTGGCTCTGTCAGATAGATAATTACCATCATGGCTTTCCAAAATCCATTCAAAAAAGTGAGCAGGTATTTGAGGATTCTTCAACTTCAGGTTTTAAGGAAATCCAAATGTTTTTGTCCATGAAAGCTTACACCAAGTTTGTGTTAATTTTCAAAGTGTTCTCTTAGTTCCATGTGAAGAAAGCTTCTAAGAAGCTCCCTGGGTTGACCACTAGTAAACTGCTCCAAATAATGAAGACATTATATGGCATTATCAGTGCAGTCTTCTACTTTATGCTCAAGGATGCTCATAAATGGCTTCTCCTGTAATTACAGGAATGTCCAGCAGTGGCAGCATAGCTTCTTTGTGCCATTTCATCACTGAGATATTAGCTTGCTGCAGGTAGCCACATAAGATCTCCACACCATTGTCACTGATGGAAGTGTTTTTGGGTGGCTGCACTGAAGGTACACAATTACTTAGCTGTGGGTTGGTGTAGCAGGACCATTGTTCATATGGCTACGATGTTCATACCTTGTGCCTGATGATTGGCTTTTCATTGTTACTTTCATTCCTTGAGTTCAATTTACTATTAACATGGAGGATGTCTCAAACATTTTCAGCATTTGAACTTCAAGCATCTGAATATCTATCTATGGCTGCCTTTAACTCCACCTCCTCTCTTTTAGCCTTTAATTCAGTTTCCTGACTTTCCACCTTTTCAATTTCTGCCTAAAGGGTCATTTTTTTTACACTTTGATACCTGAGGCAATGTGTGAACATAAACATCTCAAAAACTATTAAAGATAAAAGCCTGAAATTTTCACTGGCTTTTCTTACCATAAAAAATGAATTAGGATCTGTAATTTGGGACAGATACATGAAAAAATAATAATCAAGCAGTCCTGTAAAGTCTTGTATTTGAGCACACACTAATAAAAACTTTACATTGCAAAAGACAATTACTGAATTTCTAAATGGTATATAGTTGTATTTCAATCATTGTATTGCAATAATGCAAAATAAAAGATGTAGAATACTTTTTAACATGAAATTTTTAGTCACAAAAATGAAGAAAGTGCTATATTCATTCAACTTTCATGCTGGATTGAGCAAATATGTCAAGTTGTACCACAAAAACAAAAATATCAGTAGATAGTCTAATTCAAATTAAACAAAAATAAGCATATATTTAACAAAATTATTTTCTCAGCTATAATTAGAAATCAGCCCTGCGACAGACTGGCGACCTTCCAGGGTGTACCCCGCCTTTCGCCCCTATGGTAGCTGGGATAGGCTCCAGCCCCCACCTGTGACCCCGAATAGGATAAGCGGAAGAAAATGGATGGATGGATAATTAGAAATCGGAGATGGTCAAGCAGAAAATGCTCTAAAACTTTGATGATTTGAGATGGAATGATCCTTAAGGTAAACTGACAATGTTGAGGAGGACATAATGCCAAATGCTTTGGCTGTACAAATGAAGCTTGTCTTCCTTATATTCCTCTACAGTCATTAACTGTTTCAAAGCATAATTTTTCTCTCAAAATTCTTTTACCAACTCTTGGTAACGAACTCAGCATTTGCTTTACAGCTCTGGCATTAGCATCATCATCCAGAAGTTCTGTCTCTCTCTCTCTGGTTTTTGCTCATTAGCTGAGCTACCTTACTTGTCCTTTGTTGTAAGTTGTTCTTCTATCTTTTTTTTTTCCCAGTGTTCCAGTTGTTCCTCCACCATCCAAATCATTCCCCCTCTGTCTTTATAGTAATTCCAAAAACACTTTCAGTGCACATTATCCACATGAACTTGACTGACAGCTTTTGGAGTTATGGATGCTAGCTTCACAATCACCAAGATGATGCAATAAAAGCCCTAAAAAGCACTACTGGTAAAACTGACAGCCCACGTTCTCCCTGCTGCCACCAACTGCCTTTAATTGTTCATTAAGTGTCGATCACCTATCAGCAGTGGACCCATAGGGTCATGCATGCAACTCTACCAGTGTTACAAATAACATTGAAGTCAGAGCCATTACAATATGATGATTCTAAATATTGTAAAAGTAGCAACAAATTCAAATTTGCTCCTATACACTTGCTCAATTCTGGTCTAAATATATCCACCTTTGCATAATTATATACTCATAGGTTGTAGGTTTTGTAATGGTGCCTAATAAAAGTATACTATGAAGTATACTATGATGAATTATCTTTTGCGATACAAGCAAAGGTCAATAATATGAACAAAGAAGTACAGCTTATTTCAAAAATGTATTTTAATGCGACAGACTGGTGACCTGTCTGGGGCAGGAATCCCGCCTCTCACTCTATGACAACTGGCATTGGCTCCTTTCTTTCCAGCAGACTGGGCAAAGTCTTAACACATTTTAGCACCAATACTGATTGATCAACATAACAAAGTGCAAAAAACAGAGTATGTGAGCCTTTACTTCCTTGCATGCAGAGTCCAAAGTACAAACTGTACTGAGGGGAAACAAACTGAAAGAGGGAATAAGGAAGTGGAGACGGTTAGAGGATTCGAGACACGGGTGCTGATAATCAAGACAACCACAGGGGGAAGTAAAACTCAAAGCAAGTCACAATAGGCAACTATCAAAGTAAAACAGGGACAACCCAAAAGATAACTGCTAAACACAGAGACGTGAAACTCACACTATGATGATACAAAAGGAACACCGGCGAGTCCAGACAGAAGATGGAAAACAATAATATCACAAAACTGAAATTCCTCACTAGAATAGCATAATGTAAAATCAAAACCTTAAACACTGGAGTAGCAGAAAACAACCTAAACAGAAACCCAAACTTGAATATATTGGCTAAGGATTCAAAACTCTAAAAATAACCACAAAACCCACAGACCATGACAGTTTACCTATTCTGTTGTTCCAGGAAGCGTATAATCTGCAGAAAAATAATCCTAAATTCCCTTGAGGTGTCATAGCATGTTATTTCTCAGTATCTTATACATACCTTTAATAGTAGAATAGGTACCCAGTAGTAAAAAAAAAAAAAAAGCTACAGTTTACTTTCATTGTTTTCAAATTGTTATTTATCCCTTTTTTTTGTACATTCACATGGTTGTTGGTGCCAGACGGGCTGGTCTAATTATTTCAGAAAGTGCTGATCTACTGAGACCACACCGAGAGCCACTCCTGTCAGCTAAAAACAGGAAAGTGAGGCTACAATTCGCATGAGCTCACCAAAATTGGACAAAAGAAGATTGGACAAACACTGCCTGGTCTGATGAGTCTTGATTTTTGCTGCGACATTTGGATGGTAGGGACAGAATTTGGTGCAAACAACATAAAAACATGGATCCATCCTGCCTTGTGTCAGCGGTTCAGGCTGGTGGCAGTGGTGTAATCTTGGCACAAGTTGGGCCCCATAGTAGCAATTGAGCATTGTTTAAACACCAGACCTTACCTGAGTATTGTTGCTGACCACGTCCATCCCTTTATGACCACAGTGTTCCCATCTTCTGATGGCTGCTTCCAGCAGGATAATGCACCATGTCACAAAGCTCAAATCATCTCAAACTGGTTTCTTGAAAATGGCAATGAGTTCACTGCACTCAAATGGCCTCCACAGTCACTACACCTCAATCCAATAGAGCACCTGTGGTACAACAGGAAATTTGCATTATGGGAAATCTGCAGCAACTGCATGATGCTATCATGACAATACAGACCATAATCTCTGAGGAATGTTTCCAGCATCTTGATGAATCTGTGCCACAAAAAATTAAGGCAGTTCTGAAGGCAAAAACAGTGTCCAGCCCGATAATAGCAAGGTGTACCTAATGAAGTGTCTGGTGAGTGTAAATTTAACATAAAATCTGGCCTTTCAAAATGTGATTACAGATACACTATCTTGCCAAAAATATTCACTCACCCATCCAAATCATTGAATTCAGGTGTTCCAATCACTTCTATGGCCACAGGTGTATAAAATCAAGCACCTAGGCATGCAGACTGCTTCTACAAACATTTGTGAAAGAATGGGTCGCTCTCAGGAGCTCAGTGAATTCCAGTGTGGTACCGTGATAGGATGCCACCTGTGCAATAAGTCCAGTTGAGAAATATCCTCGCTACTAAATATTCCACAGTCAGCTGTTAGTGGTATTATAACAAAGTGGAAGCAATTGGGAACGACAGCAACTCAGCCACGAAGTGGGAAGTGGAACTTTCTGCAGAGTCAATAGCTACAGACCTCCAGACTTCATGTGGCCTTTAGATTAGCTCAAGAACAGTACGTAGAGAGCTTCATGAAATGGGTTTCCATGGCCGAGCAGCTGCATCCAAGCCTTACATCACCAAGCGCAATGCAAAGCGTAGGGTGCAGTGGTGTAAAGCACGCCACCACTGAACTCGAGAGCAGTGGAGACGTGTTCTCTGGAGTGACGAATCACGATTCTCCGTCTGGCAATCCAATGGATGAGTCTGGGTTTGGCAGTTGCCAGGAGAACGGTACTTGTCTGACTGCATTGTGCCAAGTGTAAAGTTTGGTGGAGGGGGGATTATGGTGTGGGGTTGTTTTTCAGGATTTGGGCTCGGCCCCTTAGTTCCAGTGAAAGGAACTCTTAATGCTTCAGCATACCAAGACATTTTGGACAATTTCATGCTCCCAAGTTTGTGGGAACAGTTTGGGGATGGCCCCTTCCTGTTCCAACATGACGCACCAGTGCACAAAGCAAGGTCCATAAAGACATGGATGAGGGAGTTTGGTGTGGAAGGACTTGAGTGGCCTTCACCGAGTCCAAATGTGCTTCTGGAAGAGTGGTCAAAAATTCCCATAAACACTCCTAAACCTTGTGGTAAGCCTTCCCAGAAGAGTTGAAGCTGTTATAGCTGCAGAGGGTGGGCCGACATTATATTGAACCCTGTGGATTAAGAGGTTCATATGCGTGTGAAGGCAGACGAGCGAATACTTTTGGCAATATACTGTATCTTGAATTAGAGTTTTGATTTGGTGAAATGGCATTGCATATATGTGCAACTATGTTAGAAGCCTCAGGAATCCTTTTCAACAATTAATGTTTGTGCTTGTTTTATTAGGATCTCCATTAGCACCAGCCTTAACCTTAGCTTTTGTTCCTGGGGTCCCACATACCTTCACACATACACAAATAATCTACAGTTCACAAACACATAAACATATGCAAGCACTTCTTGTACCAGTAACATTCATAGATGAGAAAAGACATTAACAGGACATTAAAACAAATACAATAAGAGTTTAAACATTTCTCCTACTATCTGAATATTAATTTTATCAAGGTTTATTAAGAAAAAGTAACAAAGCTTAATTTGTTTGAAGGGTTGAACCTGTTTTCAGCTAACACAACTCCAGAACAAAGCTTCTGTGTACAGTTGCAATCCAGACAAACATTGTTTTCTGTCCTCAAGTTTGTCTAAAATATAAATAAATAAATAAATTAAATTAAATAAATAAATAAACAAATTTCTACCACATTTAAGCTCTTATTCATTGTTTTGTAACTATCTTATCTATAACCCAACAATTCAGAGTAGTAATAATGACATGAGATGTCAGCAACTGATATTTTGACTAGCAAAAACGTGACTGCAAAACTGAGCTGCCATTCTGAGAATGAGAGTAGTGGCAGTTCACAACAGCAGTTTTCTCATTTGTGTTTTATGGTAAATGCAAAATCATATATGTTTAACAAAAATTAGGGCTAGTCAAAATTACAATATTGTTAATATTAATCCTGGAAAACATATAATGAGAGAAAAAAGAAGTCAGTGCCATGGCTGAGAATTTTGCCTCAGGATTGCAGTGTACCATTGTCTTAAAACACATATTCAGACACCCAGTGTTTCATCAGTAACAAACCTAGGGAACCAATCCTGTCAGAGTATGGTTAACTTGTTATACCTGGCAACTGGCATCAACCTTTACCTAATATTACGTAAAATTATTAGTTGTTTGATAACATAGTCAAGCAAAGGGTTGAGAGAGTTGAGATCAGTTTTGATGAGAGTCTCCCTAGGTAGTGCAACTAAAAAAAAGTTTGGGTTTTTGGTAATTCTATTCAAAAGATAACCTTTCAAGCAGTCTATATTCATTACACATAAAATGAAATTCAAGCCTTTTTTGTTTTAATTTTGATGATTATGGTTTATAGCTCATGAAAATCAGAAATCCAGTCTATCAGATTATTAGAATATTTAATTTGAGTTTGAGTAAATTATGCCGCCCCCATCTATAAATAAAATTTCTGCTGTTTTCCAGAAAATACTTGATATTACCTAATTCAATGATGCTGAGTTCAAAAATACCAATACAAATATTCAATCACGTAACGTTCATGTTACGTTTTGTCACTGTTTGGATGTAGTGAAGCATCCACGGATATAGCAAAAAACATCTGGATCATGTTTACAGTTGCCACTTGTGAAAAAAATGTGAGGTGATAGAGCAAAATGGATATTATTTTTGAAATCAGCAACCCAAAATTAGTAAAGAGCAAGAGTTAGATTTCATACAGCAAATATGATGCAGGGCGGTGTTACTGTTCAAACAGTATAAATACAGTGTATCTCTTGGTCTAGTCCTGTACATGCAGCCACAATAATGAGGAAGACTGCTGACTTGACAGTTGCCCAGATGACGTTCATCAAATGCCTCCACAAGGAGGGTAAGCCACAGAAGGTCATTGCTGAAAAGGCTGGCTGTTCACAGGGTGCTGTATGGAAGCATATTAGTGGAAAGTTGACTGGAAGGGAAAAGTAGGAAAAAGTGCAACAGGAATGACTGCAGCTTTGACAGGACTTTCAAGAAAAGTCAATTCAAGAACTTGGGAGAGCATCACATGGAGTGGACAGAGGCTGGTTTCAGTGCATCAAGACATCTTCAAGAAAGGAAAAGAATGGAAATGTAGATGAGCTGAAGGCTGCTATCATTGCAACCTGAGCTTTTATAACCTCAGCAGTGCCACAAGCTGATTGCCTCCATGATACAACACACTAATGCGGTAATTTGTGTTTAAAGAGCCCCTAACCACGTACTGAGTGTATAAATAAATAAGCTTTTCAGAAGTTGTACATTTCTGTATTGTAGATCCTTTTTGATTGATTGTAGGAAATATTCCAATAATCTGATATACTGGATTTCTGATTTTCATGAGCTATAAGCCATAATCATCAAAATTAAAACAAAAAATAGGCTTGAAATGTTTCAGTTTATCTGCAATATCTGTCCAAAGATTGAGAGACAAGGACCACATTTTTGAAATGATAACACACTGAAACAGACTCACAAGATGAAAACAATACACAGTCACACAATTGCCACATGTTTAGCCGCATGTTCTCTCTGAATTGCTGGCTGTCTGAGTGGTGTCCAGAAAACAATGTGGGCTTCATAGATAATTGGGAAACTTTATGGGGAAAACCTGGTCTTATTAGGAGAGACGGCATCCATCCCACTTTGGATGGAGCAGCTCTCATTTCTAGAAATATGGCCGAATTTATTAAACCCCCAAAAATGTGAAATGGGACCAGAAAGCAGAGTTGCAGTCTTACATGCTTTTCTTCAGCTTCTCTCCTCCTGCCACCCCCCTAAACCCCATCCCTGTAGAGACTGTGTCTGTTCCCAGACCACCAAAAAATAAACCAAAAATCAGCAAAAAACAAATTAAGCACAAAAATTTCCAAAGAAAGAACAGTATAACATCCTCAACTGCACCAAAGAGTAAAACAGTTAAATGTGGATTATTAAACATTAGGTCTCTCTCTTCTAAGTCCCTGTTAGTAAATGATTTGATAATTGATCAGCATATTGATTTATTCTGCCTTACAGAAACTTGGTTACAGCAGGA
>VUQI01028127.1:0-11974 GCA_015106735.1 Paratilapia polleni
TGATTATTTCTTTGTTGTAACAATGCTTCTTGGCAATAAATCTCATACTGTTGGGAAGCCTGTTTATTTCCCTTTAAATGGTGCCACATTTGTAAGGAAAATGCATTTGTGGGTTGAGCAGCAGAGCTGAGTATGTGGGTTGCGCCCATGAAGAACTTGCCAAATCTTCTCTGCCAATGCCAAACAGCTTATTCTGCTACTGACTCTTGTTTTGAGCTTCTGGTACCCCGGTGAGCGTGAGCAGTGAGCATGCAGTGAGCATGGACTCTGCTACAGCAGTCAGTTGGTGTCTGCTCCAAGCACGCCACGTTTGACTGATCTGGATAGGGCCCGTGCCATAGGGCAACTTGGTGACCAGCATGAGGAGGAGGTGCCAGGCTGTTGTGGCTGTGTATGGTTCTTCCACATGCTACTGAGGCCCCTGTTTGTTAAATGTATAAACTGTTGAATTGCCAAAATGTCTTGTTTCTTCAGACTTCAATCGTCCAATCCAACAAAAGCCACCAAACAAGAGTTAATAGCAGAATAAGTCGTTTGGCATTGGCAGAGAAGATTTGGCAAGTTCTTCAAATTTCCTTACTTTTTGTGCTAAGTTTATATGTATATCATATTGTGACATGTTGTGTCTCTTAAGCACTTAGCAGCTAAAGAGCCAGACATTTTTCTGGACACCAAGACTAATCTAACAGAAGAGTGAATAGTGGCCTTAAGTTACTGATATTCTATATGTTCATAGGTGTAGCTGGGGATACAGAGACTCGTGCTTGTAACTGGAGTTCATGAGGCAGCATTTGTTAGCAGTGGAACTCAGAAATAAGGATCCCAACATTTAGCGGCTAAATCCTGGCAATAGCTAAATTATTAAGCTGCTTAATGTGCTACTAAGTGACCAATCTAAGCTGCAAACTGATGTTTTTGGTAGCTTATGCAGACAGACATGGTGTGCAGCAAAGACATGTGCTTGTTTGTAGATAAGCAGTGTGGATTAGCTAAAAAGCAATGTCTGAGGCTCTGAACCACTATTAGCCAGTGATGGTTAAAGGTGTTGGTGTTTTCATATACAAATATATATAATGCCCTAAAACCTCATTTAAATAACCACAAGATGCTAAAACACCAAAGTGCAGAAGGTGTGAAAACTTTGCAGACATGCAGACACAAGAGTGAGAGAGGCTCCTCCACTCTCTGGTCGCCACTTGCGCTCAGTGGAATTCCAGTTATGGCCTCTGGCTTTGACCCAAGCGCCTGCAGGGAAAATGGCTCTTCACCTTAACAATTCATCACTGTAACAGATGACCCTGATTAACAAAATTAATCTTATTTTTAATGTAGTTATCTGCTGGTGGTAATTTCCTCTACCGTGACCATCATATCGTCATACATGGAGTTATTCTTTCCTTAGCACACCTCTACTTTTTCCTGCTTTCGGTCACTTGCAGCAGCAGTTGGAAACAGGGTTTTTTTTGCCTCCTCTCTGACAGATTCCTCCCTGCAAGACAGCAGAGCGCCGGCGCAAAATGGCAGCTATAGAAAGAAGAACTTGCACCACCATTCTGAGGAACTGACACCACAATCTGAGGGCTACTGTGGATGCTTTAGTACATGTTGTACCTTCAAAGTAACTGCCCCATAATCTTTTTTTTTTTTTAAGCAGCGTATTTTGCCTTTAAAAGATGCTCTTGTGCCAGGATGTTTTTGCACCTGTCTGTTAAACCTGTCAGCACCCCGCTTCCAGCCCCGGCACATCACTGTCAAACCGAAAGAATGTCTTTTTCAAATGACCCCACCTCTCCCTCCTCCTCCTCTCACCACAACAGGATATTGCTCAGTGGCACAACAGGGTTACGGTCGTACGGAGACATGTAGAGGCAGGCCAGGGACAAAGATTCAGCGAAAAATTAAAAAACAAGAGGCAGGAGGAGGCAGGAGAGAGAGATACGATCTCCCGGCACACAGAGAGAGGGATTGTGTTCGCTTCGGCCTGTCTCGTATACAAACACTACATTAACATAACGCCTCTTTCTTTTTGGCGTTACAGGAGATGCATTTCCAGCTGGGAAATAACCTGACAGGGTGGATGATAAGCAGCGGGTGAGGGTGAGGCCGTTCTGTGAGGAAGCATTGTCAGCAGTCATCAAGTGAGACTGATAGAAACAAAAGACAAGATGGAAATGTTGAGCAGGTTTGGAGAGAGATATTCTTAGGATGTGCTGAACACGCTGCTATCAACAAACCTTGAATCAAGGGAGTTAACCTTCGGGCGCTCCCATCCACAGCCATATTCTCAGAAACGTGCTGCACTAATGTTTTGAGGTGATCTTTTTCTATTTCGGTGTAGTTTGGCGATCAGGATCTGTAGCTACACAGAGGATGAGCAGAGGAAGGTTTTTCTGGGCCGCAGCAGATAGAGCCGCAGAGCTGACGGGGATTATATGCTGCGTCACAGGAATGATAATAACAGAGGGCAGGCTGCTATACAATTCAGCCGGCTCTCTGTTTGGTTTAAAACTGCCGTTAGAGCTGAGAAAGGAGCTTCTTCTTTTACAGAAAAAGGGGAGACAGAAAGCTTTATCAGCAATACATCTCTCTCGTTTTAATGACAAGGTCCAATGCCTACGTGTCTGCCGCGAAGCCCCAAAAACACTGACGCAAGACCTTTTAATGCTGCCCTCATACAGCATCAAAGTCCAAAGTGTGAGCTAGAACGGTGCTGAGAAGTAAAACTCCCTCTTCCATTCCTTACTTTTACTGCTTGATATTCTTGTCCTATAAACAGTACACACACACACACACACACACACACGATAAATGTAAGTTGACCCCTACAGTGAAGGGATCCGGAGTTATGCCGTGTGGGAATTTTGCTGGCATGGTTTGGGTGCACTTGCTTCCCAAATCAATGCAAAGTTGTAATGAGAGCGACCCACCAAACTAAATTTAGGAGTATGTTTTGGAAGAATGGCATGTTCCATCCATTCAGTAGAGCTCCAGACTTGGAAAATCACACTGAAGTTTGGCACACACCGGCCCTACACCTCCCTAAGACACTTGTGTCACTCGTCTGTATTTTCAGGCCTTTTAGTCTCCGTAGACCTGGCCTGCCTTCTATAGCCAGGCCTAGTCACATGATGTTAAAGTCAGATAAATCTGATCTTAACTGTCAATAATGGTACAGAATCAGAATTGGAGACAAACTAATTTGGCAAATTAAACGATAGTTTAAAAGGCCCCCTCTTTGTTCTAGATAAGGCTTTGTAAACACTAAGAGATTCCTTTAGCAGCTTTATAGAATACCCATGTCCACTGGTGCCATGAGGCATTTCAAAGCAGAAGGTCCTGTGATGATATCCTCACCTTTCATTTCATTGGGGTAACCCTGACAGACAGACTGGGGCTACACTGATCTGCACTGCATGCTTGAACTACTTACTGTTGTTGGACTTGAGATCCCGGTGGATGACGGGGACGATGGCTTCGCTGTGCAGATACAACATCCCTCTGGCTATCTGCACGGCCCAGTTGACCAGGACATGTGGCGGGATGCGACAGCCCGCCAGCGCCCGGCTCAGCGGCCCACCTGAAGCGTACTCCATGATGAGGCACAGGTTGGGCTCTTGCAGGCAGACACCCTTCAGGGTGATGATGTTGGGGTGGGTGAGCATGGCGAACAGACGGGCCTCCTGCCTCACATTCTGCGCTGTGACGCTGATGTCCTCGTCCGGGTCTTGGCGGGCAGCCTTCACCGCCACCAGCTCTCCTCTCCATGTACCACGATACACTTTCCCAAAGCCCCCGACCCCGATGACCTCCTCCAGGCTCAACTCCCGGAAATCCACCTCCTCGGGTTCGAACTCCCCCACCACGGCCGGGCCCAGCTCGCCCACCACGCCACTGCCCGGAAGTTTCCCATATCCACTTGGCTTGAAGGAGCCATAGTTGGACGGGAAGATGCCCACCTTGTTGTTGACCTTTCCTGCCCACCAGCCCTCATCCCCTGATATCTCAGAGTCCAGAGAGAGGACTTCCACCAGGTCACCTTTACGCAAGGTGAGCTCATCTTTACAGGACGCCTCATAGTCAAATAAGGCTGTCCACACAGGGTTGATGAAGTTCCCTTTTTGTGATTGTTCCAAATTTTTCCAGTTGGACAGCGGGCCGCGACTGAATATGTTCTTCAGCGGCTCCATGGAGCCTCGAGCAGATATTTTGACTGGATCTGATTTAGCACCCCAAGGGTTTGAAAATAAAGTACAAAGGAGTACTTTATTGCGCCTCGCTCCCTTTCCTGTCTTTCTTGTTGGCTCATCAGGGACCAATGAAATGTGTTCAAAAGTTGGACCAACAAGTGGGCTACACAGAGAGGAGTCAAAGACAACTGAAGTGCAAGTGTCTTTCATTCATCTTCACATTAAAACTCAAAACCCTCCATTTGATGATTCACCAGAGATTGCTTTTGTTTGATTACAGCTAAGTGTTTCAAAGCTCAGAAAGACAGCACACTCTCCACTGAATTTCTCTCTGTTCAAGTGATGTGGTGTGTGGTTTCCCAACACATGGTTTGAGCACAATATCATTTCACCGGCCTGTATTTAAGAGCCTCTCATTCACCTATTATGGCTAATTTTGCTCTTCTCTTCCCTCATTTAAAACTGCCACCTGTTGAGCTCTGACTTTTTTTTTTTAGAGGAAAAAAAAAAAGAGTAAAGAGACGAATAAAAACTACCCAAAGCTTACTGTAAAACACTCCCAAGTGTTGCTATTGCAACTGGAAATAAAGGTTCCCACCACATTTAGCTGTGCATTTTGAGTTTTTATGTATTTTTAGCCATTAAGTGCAGTGGCCACCACAAGCAGGAAGCGCTGAGAAGCGGAGAAGAATAGCAGGAAAGGAGCATTCAGTCCAGCCGACCAGTATTTTACGACAAGTTTCAGCGCTGACCAGTTCGCATTATTAAGCCCAAAACTCCAATAACGACGTCTCACCGCAACTTTGCGGCACTTCCGCAGGAAATCCCGCATCCCATTGCGCCAGAGTGTCCATGCTCACAGTCTTATGAGAAGCACACAATTAGCCAACCTTTATCATAACATTAAAAAACTGAGGGACCGCCGACTTTGTAACAGGAAGAGCTCTCCAAACCTGCTCGGGTTTACTTTCCACAGAGAAACGCAGTGAAAACAAATCCCGTTAGTTCCTGACGGGAGTTCAGCGCGTGGCCTGGTCCGGTTCGATTCCCCTGTTCTCACAGTCGGTATCCAAACAACAGAACTCCATCATAACTTCATATCACACTCCTCTTCCTCGGTCAGCGCTCACTCGCCAGGTCCTCGAACCACTTCTACGTCTGTGCTTACGGTCAGTGGAGAGGGTGGGGTTTCAAAACTTTTTTCTCTCCCAACAGGAAAAGAGTCAGATGACAGTCCGAGGTCAAGTTACCCAAAGCGGCTAATTACGCATCCGGTTGGAGCTTTCAAAATAAAAGTTGTGCAACTGGAGGGAGGCTTTACGTGGCCGCAGTACAACTTCGTTACTTAAAGGGTGAGAGTTGGAAGTGTTTAGCTGTCCAACTCTACAACACAACACAGTATAATGTGGTTAGTGCCAAGTATATAATGTCAGGTGACATTATATACCTAATAAAAAAAAATAAAAAAAACTATAAATGCCCAAATAGGATGTTATTTTGAAGCAGTAACGTGAGGTAAGTAATACAGTTATTATGACATGTAAGTCAAAGTAAAAGAACAAAGTTAAAGTGGTGTGTTGTCTACTTCTATAACCCATCTTTAGTTTGTATTTCTGATACTTTTATTTTAAATGAGTTGTTTTCCGGTGTTTCATGGCTACTTCCCAGCTAACTTCACCAAAGTTCGCAGACGCCTACAAAACAACAAGAAAGAGGAAGTTTTTGCCTTCAAATGAAAACAATTTAAAAAAACGTGACCGCAATATCATACTTATTAACACTGGGTTATTACTGTGGTAAAGTGGCAATAATAGTGATTTAATAATGTGATTGTGAGATGCTGGGTGAAAGACACGCTTCCTTTTACCCGCCGATATTGTCTTGATCACACAGGCCATTTTAATCTGACTTTTATTTTGAAGTGCACACTAAACGTCCTGTTTTTCCATTATGGCTCGCCTGATATTGGTGGTAACAGGTGGTAAAAGAACCTGAGAAAAAGAAACTCATCAATGCTGCAATACCATTTTAACTGCGGGTAAACTTTGACTTTTGGTAATCCTTATCATAAGCCAATGATTTATAATGTCTTCTGGAAGACGAAAATTCACATAAATTATGTCCACTTTCCTTCACCATAATATGCTATGAGGTTTTTTTTTTTTTTTAAATATATGCTGTGTGCTTCATTGCTGCTTGTTTCTTTGCTCCCATCTGCTACTACATGTCCCCATTGAATCCACTGAGATTAAGACTGGTGTTACTCTGAAGAAAAAACAGAGTTTCAAGATTCTCTTCAAGCAACATATTTAAAGTCTTCAGCGTATGGTTGGCTTAATGTTCTTTATGGAGCCTGATGGGCTACTTGCCCGAGTAAGGTTGAAATGGGAAATGGTAAAAATTTCACTGTAATCAAGTCAGATTTACTGCTTCACTGTTCAAGTCAAGATAAAGTCGAACATAGCCAATTCTCTGCCCAGTACATGTTATCATTCTACTGTAAGCACTACAGCTCAGCAGATTCTGTTCATAAAAAATGTACAAACTATTGTTTCAACAATGAGCAGATGGTTTTCTGAAATCATTCGATTAGCACACCAGTTTCTGATGCAATATTTACAGTATGGCAAGTGTCCTGTGTTATACAACATATATTTATTATAGCTGCTGCTGTAGAAGCCCATTTATGCCAAGAAAAGATTATAAAATTTGTATGATAAAACTGAAAGTACATGGGGATACTGTAAGTTCAAATTGTGAGAACTACTTAACTAAGTAGCTACAGTGTCTCATAATTAGGCTTTAGTAGATTTTTTTATTTTGGTTTTATGGTTATACTTACAACCAGTTACTTTGTTATTTCAGTGTCATGCAAATCATTTGGTAAGTCCCACAAAGGATGATGAGATACAACTAACACAAGAAGATATACAAAGTAATAGAATTTCTATATTTTACTTGAAATTTGTTCTAGTATAATATTAGAATGAATGTCTGTGTAAAAATGGCTGTAATTCCTAAACAGCTGATGCAATACTTTTGTTAAACCCCTTGAATTAAAGCTGAAAGTCTGCACTTCAATCACATCTTGATTGTTTGATTAAAAAAATCCACTGTGGCGGTGCACAGAGGCAAAACTACAAAAAGTGTCCAAATACTTATGGATCTAATTATACGTCACCTCAGATTCAGGAGCTGGTCCTTGTCGCCGAACAGTGGGACCAGCTCTTTATTCAAGGCTGTGTGGGAGTTTGCCCAACCAGTCTACATGTGTTTTGTCGACTTGGAGAAGGCATTTGACTGCGTTCCTGGGGTGTCCGATAGGGGGTGCTTTGGGAGTTGCGGGCTATTCGGTGCCTGTATGACTGCAGTGAGAGTTTGGTTTGCATTGCCGACTAGTTGGACCCATTCCCAGTGGGTGTTGGACTCTGCCAGGGCTGTCCTTTTTCACTGATTCTATAACCCATCTTTAATTTGTATTTCTAGGCGCAGCTGGGGTGGAGGGTGTCAGGTTTGGTGGTCTCAGGATCTTATCTCTGCTTTTTGCAGATGATGTGGTTCTGTTGGCCTCATCAAGCCATGACCTCCAACTTGCACTGGGGCGGTTCGTGGCAGAGTGTGACACGTCTGGGATGAGACTTAGCACCTCCAAGTCTGAGGCCAAGGTTCTCAGTCAGAAAAGGGTGGAGTGCCCACTCTGGGTCGAGCACAAGTTGGTGCCCCAAGTGTAGGAATTTAAGTATCTCGGGGCCTTGTTCGTGAGTGAGGGGAGAGTGGAGTGGGAGATTGACAGATGAGTTGGTACGTACCAATCTGTTATGGTGAAGAGAGAGCTGAGCGTGAAAGCATGAAAGCTTATTTACCGGTCAATCTACGTTCCTACCCTCACCTAGGGCCACAAACTCTGGGAAGTGACCAAATGAATGAGATCATGATTACAAGCAGCTGGAAACATCTTCCTTTAATGGGTGTCTAGGTTCTCCCTTAGAGAAAGGCAGAAGCTTGGACATTTGGGAGAGTCTCCGAGTAGAGCTGCTACTCCTCTACATCGAAGGGAGCCAGTTGAGGTGGTTTGGACATCTGATCAGAATGCCTACTGGGTGCCTTCTAGGTGAGGTGTTCAGGCATGTTCTACTGGCAGGAGACCCCGGGGCAGACCCAGGACATACTAGACAGAATACACCTCTCAGCTGGCTTGGGAATGCCTCAGTGTACCCCTGGAAGAGCTGGAGGAGGCTGCAAGGGAGAGGGAAGTCTGCGTGTCTCTGCTTAGACTGCTGCCTCCGTGACCAGGACCCAGATAAGCAGCAGAAAATGGATGGATGAATGTCATTACTACTTAAGAATGTCTAATGGTAATTATTGCAGCAATTCAGTAGTTACATGCTTTATTTCTGTGTTTTTCCCTGTGTATGAAATAAAATGTGCATTTTCGTACTTTAATGTTTTGGTTTTTTTTTACATGATAAAATACTCCACAGGCCACCCACCATGGTAGAGTAGGGACTTGATGCTCAAAAGGTATTTAAATATAGCCTGAAGTAAAGATTCAAGTATATATTAATGAGTGGCTACCCAGTGTGCCCTCTGATCAAGGGCTGAAACCCAAGGTGCATTTTAATCACATGCTTTTCAACTAACCACACAATGAAAGACTTTTATTCTTGAGAAAGATCAGGGAATTCCTCTTTGCCATATTTTCCCATGTTTGTAAAAGTCAGTGGCTTCATGGGAGGGGATGGGAATCAGAGGGCCACCTTTGGCCCCGCCGGCTGCTGTGTGGAAACAGTGTGCTTCCTTCTGTTAGCCCTTTGATGGCTCCCCTTCCCCTCCCTCCTTCCCTACCTCACGGCTGCCGTTTGTTTGAACACCGACCTCCTAAAGTCAACCACCTACACCCCCATCCCACCTTCCTCCCTCTACCCAACAAACACATACACACATACAGCAAAACCCCACCCTCCTCACAGTCCGCTGAGTCAACGCTTGCGCAGGAAGGATGCAGTTGTTTTTGTGGACCCGGCTCTGCGTTGCTTGGTCGGCTGTGTTGAAGGGGTAGAAGAGACGGCTGCATTTACACGACAAAACGGACTGTTTAAAAAAAATAAATAAGGCAGGAGGAAGAGGAAAGGGGCTGGACGCACACTCAGGGCCAAGTGTGCCAGCTACTCTGAATGGAGTGCGAGACCACGATGATAACAATCGTCTCTTTGTAAACACTTTTTCACAAACCTGTACTGTCTTGCACTTTTATCTGATTCAAATACCAAGAGGAGACAGTAAAGCTGCGGATAAATGCCAGCCACGTCTTTCAGGCTGCATGAGTCACGGGCCGGCAGATCCACAGCATCCATGGGAAACTACAAAATACAGAATGCAAAGAAATCCAAAGTGCAAGGAGTTGGGACTACAAAGAATGTGTTCCACGCCTGTGAAAGTGAAAAATTAAAGGGGAAGCCCTTTGAAATATTAGTAAGAGATACTCAGGCTTTGCCTGCCAGCTGGTACACAAAGAAGCATGTCTGCTGCTTGATGTGGAAAGCATTTCAGGCTTTCATCTCCAATACAGAAAACAAACCAAAACAAGGAATGCTTTTTTTTTTTTTAATTGAAATATGAACTTTATTTCACATACAAAATAAAAAGAATGTTAAAAGTTTACAATACAGTGCCAACTGTCTGTTTGCGACCATTTCATACCAGGACTGACACATAAACAGGCGACCCAACTCTGCTTTCAATCAGTACATTTAAAAGAATCTAAAAAGGGGAGGAAAAATGTCAAGATAAAGTAGTAAGTTACTCAAAATTGGAGGGGAGGCCAGAACAGAAATTAGAGAGGACAACAGAGAAAAAAGAAAAAACAGCTTTTAAAAACAAACATATGGTCCAAGAGTCACAGTATACTTCTGATGGGCAATTTAGGGGTATTTAATGGTCGTGTAAAATAATAATAATAGTAATAATACGCTGCAACTGACCTCTGGCAGGGTCACAAACAACAAACAATGTAAATCATTTAACCTGCTGATATGGTTGACTTCCGGGCCATGGAGGTCTACAGTTCTCTTGATAAAAACGCGACTTAAAAATGGAAACTGATTGGAAAAAAGCTGTAGCTAGCTAACCTATAGTAAAAAATACACCTGCTTCCTTGTTTATGTTACAGCTTGACAATTGGGCTGCAAGTTGTGACAAAGCCAGGAAAATGGGGCTCACATCTTAACAGCTGTATATCACAGCCAATCGATAACATACTCATAACACTTCAGCAGTGAGACACCAACCTCCCTGAAGATCATCTTCCAAATACTTCACTGTTGCCTTGTATCAAAGGCTTTAATTAACACGTATGGATTCTTCCAGAACAACCTGAGGGTCTGACTGACAACGATTGATATGTTTGTGTCTACGACAGAAAACGGAGGAAAAAATAAAAGTGCCCAAAAGAAAAAAAAAGAAAAGAAAAGAAAAAGCTGCGAGACGACACAGCCCAAGCCTATGTCTGCGAGGGGCTCGTGGCAAAAAACAGTGACAACTGCCATTTTTCCTATTCAAAAATCAAGCGACTGACTTGTTAAAAAACATCCTTGTTGGATTCTCCTCTACAATAAAATAAAAGCTCCTTTTTAAAAAATAATGAAAATTAAAACACATAATGTACAGGTTTTGTGTCTCTTGCAGTGGTGGCTCTTACAGCTGGCCATTGAGGGCTGCGATGAAGAGTCTTTCTCTCCTCTGCTTACGGCAGCCGCCGGAAAAACAACTTAAGAATTTGAAAAATAACATTGAAAGACTGTGTGTGTGTGTTTGTGTAAGAGAGTGAGTGACAGTGAGTGGAGGGTGGAGAAGGAGCTAAGAGTCATAGTCTTCGTCATCGTCATCGTCATCCCCGTTCTTGTGCGGTGGGGGTGGTGGGGGAGGCGGTGCCACGCTCATCATGGAGGGGTGTGGGGCGAAGGCCATGGGGCCTGGTGACTGTGTCGGAGCCATGCTGCCCATTGAGACCATATTGCCCATGTGCATGTACTGAGGGGGCGCGTTGGAGCTGTGGGGGCACAGGAACAGGTGTTAACCAGCTGGGAAGAATCACATCAAAGTAAGTGTTACTTTTAAATGTAAACATCAATAAAGTCAAATTGACCGTACACTAAAAAATGGTGCACTATTTTTTGCAGTTAGGTTGCCAAAAGACATCGTCATACTTAAAGGAAATCATACAATACACTAACTCGAGGTACCACTGTCTCATACCTGCAATGACTGAATCAGTGTGTACAGTGAATTTGGGGCCAGCAAAGGTTTTGTTATTGATTCTACTGGAAAAATAGCGCCCTCTTCCTGTTTTTGGCATAAAGTCAGCCCCCAGATTTCTCTCTCCAGCCCCCAGATTTCTCTCTCTTTTTCATTCATTAACAGGCCTGTAATGACTTATCAATCACATATAAATATGGCTTTATCTGCTGCTAATGAGAGACTACATAACTTCTGAGAGATAAAAACTGTTTGTTCTTTTGGACATTTTCCTGCAACTGAAAAGTCAAAATGAAACATTCCTCAAATCAGATCATTCAGAGATTTGATTTTAATTACTAGCTCTGTTCAAACATGGCAGAACCTTCATGGGAAGCACAATATAAAGAGAGAGAGCAGCAGCTAAAAGTGTGTTTATTTCTCAATGGTTCTGACAGCTTTGAACTCATTTTGCTGCTGAGGTAATTACTGACCAATTAGTGCTTCTTCAGACAAGTCCTGAAATGCCATCACATTCAAGTAAAGATGCTTTT
>VUQI01028127.1:11994-52600 GCA_015106735.1 Paratilapia polleni
GGATTATAAAAAAAAAACAAAAAAAAAAAAAAAAAAAAAAAAAAAGTTTTTTAAAAAAAAAAAAAAAAAAAAAAAAAAAAAAGTGTCCTTGACCACTCTCACTGTCACCATCTAGTGAAAACCACACACTCTTAGGGCTGTCAGTTAGTAGGTGCATCTGCAATGTTTTTGTTGGAATTATATTGTCAGTTATTTTAAGCATGAACTTAAAGCACTAACTCTACTAGCTCTGTTGCCTCACAGCAAGAAGGTTCCAGGTTCAAACCCCAGCTGGGGCCTTTCTGTGTGGAGTTTGCATGTTCCCCCTGAATCTGCATCAGTTTCCTCCAGGAACTCTGACTTCCTCCCACAGTCAAAGAGACATGCATGTTGTTAATTGGTGGTTCTAAACTGGCCATGGATGTGAGGTAAATAAAATGCAAAAAGTGTACTAGTACAGAATAAACCATGTGAATGTGGCTCGTAGTCTGAAGTGCTTTAAACGGTCAGTAAGACTAAAAAAGTGTTACATAAATGCCAGTCCATTCCAACATGTTGAACTAAAGGTACCTATATAGCTAGTTATGCTCTTGTTGTACTGGTTTGCCCTCTTGTGGACATCATGTGATGTTTGAATGGTTCAAACCTGTGTGGGTTTCCGTTCAGTAATTCTGACAGCCCTACACACTACTGATGAATTCTGTAATACTTTCTAGGCTTCCATCTCTTATGTCATATACTGTAAATAACTTTAAATCCTGCTATGAGAGAAAAAAATTGTCTGTTTTGCAGAGGAAAGAGCAGCATAAGAGTATAAAACACCAAACCGTCCCTCCCTCTGAGTCCACAGCCTGGGAGGAATATTCTAACCAGCTGTGCAAGGGAATCCATCTCATGTGCATCTGGACACAAACCTGTGAAACCTGGAAGCAGCCTGCAGATTTGTGCTCGACTGAGAGCCGTCCTCCTCGTCCCCGTCTGTCTCGCTGTCTTCAGAGTCGTCCTGTTTCCATCACAAGGAAGACAACAGTGAGTCCTCTCCCCTTAAACCGACAAACACAAATCACACTGCAGACAGTTTCAGGCTTTGACATGCAAGTCACCTCTTGCTCCGACTCTGTTCCAGATAACTTCTTGTCCTTGCCTTTGGCACCAGCACCTCCATTCTTGCGGCCAGACCCTGGTTTTCGACCTCTGAGGAAGAAAACAAATAATTGTATAAGGAAATGTGATAGTAGTTACTGCTTAAAAGTTTTTAAACAAAGTTTTTCTAGACAACATGTGAAACAGAACTTACCCTTGGGCTACTTTGGACAAGGGAACCAGAAATAACTTGCTTAGGCTTTGTGCACAAACACAATGTTTTAAATGAAAAAAACGAAAAAAAAAAAAACACACATAGCTAACCCCTTCTCAACACAACTTACAAACAAATGTGATTTTGTTTTCTAAGGCAGAAATCTTCCCCTTGCAACTTTAAGATGACTCCAGAGGAGAACAGTATGACACTGCTGAGGCATTTGCTAACACCAAATGTCTAAACATTAGGAGCTTTTCAACCACTTTGAATTGAATCTGAATTGAATCAGCCATACTCTTTAGAGAAAAGAAGCCTTCTCTTACTCATTTAATTTATGTGTAATTCCCTGCCAAGCTCTCTGCTACAAATTAGCTGCGGTGCCAGTGTTTGATCTGACAGTCAATACTGCTTTTTCTTCTCTACAATTCCTCAATAATTAATTCTCACTCTGAGGAGCTCAGAAAACTGAATTTTCTTCTCTTTTTTTTTTTGGAGTTAATCTAGAATCACAAAACTAAATGAACACAGGAATATGGTAACATTGCAAGGATGACAGACATATTGCTGCAGTCAGTTTCAGTTTACAGTACCGCACATTTCCAGAAAAGGAAAAGACACCCAACGTCATGTTCATGTAAAGAGATTCATTCTGTTTGTGGTTTGAGTCATTTCTAGCTTAACCCAACGTGGCTGTGTGCAGTTATCAGAGATGACTGAATTACCAATTGCCTAATCAAGTGAGTCAAAATGAGCTGCAGCTGGACACAGCCCACGTCATATCACCTCTGAGTGTTTTCACTGTGTATGTGAAATACTCCTTCTCCTCCTAAGCTTTCTGACGTGGACACAAGTCATGACTCTTTCCCTAAACATGTCTGTGTGTCTGTGTGAGGGAGTGTTACCTGCGTGGGACTTTTTCTCCTCCCCCCTCGGTGTGGTTCTCTTCCCCCTCGCCCTGCATATCCGGCACCGTCGCCACCAGGTCTTTTAAGAAATCAAACTGTTGCTCCAGCTCAATGCATTGCTTTCTGCAGACAAATATGAACAGCTTTCAATCGATGCTTCCTCCACAGCCTTACTTGCCAAGTAAAATGTAACTTCTTATCAAAAAGGCAGTAAGATGAGTGGTGGTATATATTCATTTTAGCAACACACACAATCTGAGTCACATAGTAAGATTCTATTGGTGGGCTTCATCTTACTCATGGCCAGAAATACTTTCAGATACAAGGGATTTGGCAATGTGCTGCAAATGTGCTCACAACACAACAAAGCTAACACTCCCACCACACAGTATATCATGCTATGTAATAGGATGCCATAAAGTGTTTCTTTTTCTTCTTTTTTTTTTTAAAAGGGGAGTTATTATGATTTTCCTTATTTTCTGTCAGATATGTAGTAGTAATTCCAGGGGAAAGATACACCTCTTAATAGGAATTATGCAAAATTTCAGGTCCGTACTGTCATTTGTTTTCTCAAAAAAAAAAAATTTGTTTCAAGGGATGATTGTAGGGCTTTTATTTTTTTAGACGTTACTTTAGCAACATTTCTTGAGGAGCCATTTTAAAATCCATTATCTCGAAAACTACTTGAGTCAGATATTTCAAATGTTTTAGGGTAATGAATTTTTGACTATTTCAAAAATCCATTTTTGGAAAATGAAAGAAAACCATCACATCGCATTTTGGATATAATATAATATAACAGAAACTTGTTCTTTCTGAAAAAGTCAATTTGGATTTGGTACATTGTGTCATACCTGGGGAATATCACACTGAAGTTGGATGAAAATGTGTTTTTTTCCCCTCCAATATTCAAGCTTTAATATCTCTGAAACCATTTACCTCATTTGGACTGTTTTAAAGAATATTATGTCCCTTGCATAATAGAAGCTGTAAATAAAATATCAGTGCCTTACCAGCAAAATTGTGGTTTCTATAGGCCTCCAAATCTGATGCTAGAAAAACATCTAATAACACTCCTGCCTTCATCCCTTAAAGGATTTTTTTGAGCAAGCTAATGACCGTAGAGACCCGAAATTTTCCGTAATTCCTATTCTATGAAATCTGACGAACTGACATGGAATAACGTTATACTGTTATAATGGATAATGCTCATAATAAACATGGTCAATGTTTCAAATAATGAGGTCAGGAGCTCCAGACTGCTCTAAACGCTCACTTTCAGACAGTTTTTTCTACTCTTTGCTCTGCATAAAGTCAGTGAGAGCATAAATCCCTAATATGTTCAGAAGAAAGCTGGCTTAAAGGGAGGTGAAAGGTAGCTAAAAAGCTTGTTTCAGACAGTGGATAAAGTGAGAGGCTGCACTAAGACCCAGTATAATATAAATAAGGATTATTTTTAACTGTGAATCATGCAAAGCTACGCTAGTAGAATCCAAGAATAAAAAAATATGGAGCTGGAAATTCACATTATAAGTCTCCTTTAATAATATAGGCATAACAGCTTTTCAGCTGTTACATTCATCCAAAACAATTACTATGTTATATATACAACTTCCTGTTTTTTTTCCAGCTGCCTGACTTCCTTGTGACTCTGGTATATCCGTCACAATGAACTGAACAGAAGATGGCTTTGGCGCGGCTCTCAATCAAGACAAACACAGAAACTTACAGATGTGACGTTGTCATTGTCTTTGCATTCCTAGACTGGGTGACTTGACAGGCCTTTGTAAGCAACGATTCCAAAAAAAGCTCCAGGGCTCTCGCTGATGTCTCGGATAAGGGAAGTACAGTGAAGCAGCTGTGTGTCCATTTTTTAAATAAAACAAAGAGTAGTTTGAAAACATCCAATAATGAAACTTGCAATAATAAACAGATTGGCTAGGTTCAATACAACAGGCTGATCGTGACCCAGTCATTACAATGAATACCAATGCACAAGTTGGGCAAATATTTGTTTTTCTCATTAACAATCAACCTTTGATTTTTACAATTTATCATTTAAAACGCAACTTGCAGAGTGACGACTGCTGGCAGGAAGGATACAAATAATAACAGGTACTGCTGCAGCCACTTTGCCTATTTCTTCATCTGTCTGCATTATCTTCTTAATCCTTGCCTGGAATGAGAAGAGGTCTACTTTTATGCATGTGTGTACAGTGACGCTTCAAAGTTTTATCCATTTTCATTAAAAACACACTTCAACACACTAAAGTGTTTGCAAAACATTGCAGTGCAGCACATCGTTGAAAGGTGAGCATCGTGACGAAGTAATTGCAACTATTATACTCATCACGTTATGTAGTGCGAGCACTGTAGATACATTATGCACCTCATTATAACAAAGAACAGATTTGTTCACATTCATTTACGTTCAGTTTAGCTTAGCTTAGCTTGAAATGCTAAAAACAACGTCAATTAGTGGACTAACTTAAATAGCACGCCTGCTATGTACGTGCCCTAGCAAATAATAACATAAAGGGATGTTGGCTCGCTAATTTAATGAAACCAACGACTTTTCACTAAGGCGAATGGTTTGCGTGTGCTAGATGGCTTGTCAGCTCTCTAGGCAACAAAAGAGGCCCAATTCCACTTAGGCTAGTTAGAGAAGTTAGCTTTCCAGCTTACACTGTGATAACGTTAGCTAGCTTTGACACCGGCTCAGCAAAGTTTAAACTTACCGGAGGGAATCTGGCGTTGTATTTCTTCTTCTTGCTGGGCATAATTAAGTTACCTGGGTGTCTAAACTAAAATAAAATACAATATATGCTGTATTCGTATTTTATTTCATACAGAAATATGCCTCCACGGCGCACACACCAAATAGTGGTAGCTGCTACGGCTAACTAGTTAGCACGTCGTCGTCACTTGCTCCTCGGTGCCTGGCAGGTCAGTTTGTTTCCGCAGGGTCTCGGTGCCGTCGTTTTTGGAGCGCACGTCGTTCCACAAATGTAAAGACACACATTGGGGAAGATACATTCATTTAGACCTAGTAATTTAACACTCTTCTGTTTTAAAGCTTAACAAAATAAAATACTACCATAGGAAGTCGATCTTACATATTTGCGGATGTACGCAGCCTACGGAACGTGCAAGTTTCCATTAAAAGTCGCTGAATCCAGTACAGCATAACTCATACTTAAAATATTGTTATAGTAAAACCTATTTATATATATCAGCACGGGTTTACTACATCATTTGTACACCGAATTTGTGTAAGAGGTACGTAGTTTAGTTGAGATGCAAATAATTATTAGTTAAGCTGCCAGCCATTTGAATGGACTTTGTCATATCGCTCTTCGATCCAGAGGGGCTGCTGCGCTTGTGCGGAAGATCAACACTGAACAACAAACTTCGACAGCTGCAGCTAGAGTAAGCCTTTACATTGAAAGTTTAACATCAATGTGCAGTTATCTCCGTTTTAAACAAGTAAATTGTGCGTGTTAACGCGTCAGATGTGTTCAACAGCTGGTTGGAAATAGCTAATGTTTCTCTAAGAAGACGAATATGCACATTTAGAAAACGACTAGCTTGTCGGCTAGCCACGACAAGGTTAAAGCAGTGAGGAATCTGTTCTGCGTGTTCGCTGACATGTCAGCTGTAGATGGTACATTGAGGTCTACAGCAGGTTATATGTGGAAAAGAATCGGTGGTGGATACACGCTATAGCGAAGTTTTGCTATTGCAGCAGGCTAGCTAGCAGCATTCGTAAGTAATTGAGCTGTCCACTTCTGGCGGAGTTTGGCAGCACTGTGAGCAATTAGAGGTTGAGCCAGTGGTTTTAACACAAAAAATAACTCCACTCTTCAACTCAACAGGCAAGCTCCAGGACTTGTTTACTTTTGTCGCTGTGACAGCATTATGGAGGAGGAAGAGGGCCCTGTTGATGGCGAGGTGGGAACCCCCTTTGCTGCAGAGACCTATGCTGCTGAGGCCATGGCTGCAGACATGGACCCCTGGATTGTTTTTGACGCTAGAAGAACTCCCAGATCCGAGTTTGATGGCTGGCTGGAGAGTAACAGGCCCTCCCAAGTGTCCAGATTTGGAGATGAGGAGGGTGGGATCAGCCCTGTGGGGTGGATTGCTGTGCTGGGCCCGAACCACTGCCCCAGCAGTGGGGATGTCATAGGACTCCAGGAGAGCTGGGAGAAACTTTTGGCCAGTTGCCGGCCTGTCACCTTCCAGACAGTGAAGGAGCTGGCCCTGAACCATGGGGTGCTCACAGGCAAGTGGCTCATGCACTTGGACTCTGGTTTCAAGTTGGACCACGCATGGGAGTGTGTGGCCAGAGCAGCCCTAGATGGTAAGATATCTCTTGTTAAAGTCAGTCCCTTTGACCCCAAGGCTGAGGGTAAGCAGGTCATTTGTGCCTACAACCAGAACTTCACTGATGAGAGTGAGGTGATGAGGCTGGATTCGGTCATTCGTGCCACAGGGGTCAAATGCCCTCTCTCCTACAAGCCAGACGTGTATACATACCTGGGAATCTACCGGAACAACCGCTGGAAGCTTTGCCCCACCATATATGAGAGCAAATTTGACCTGGAGTGTGTCCCCAGGCGTTCCCACATTATCAACAAAGTTACCAATCTTGAAGTAACATAAGCCAGGCAGACCAAGAGAGGAGTTTTGCTGGATGGTACGAGAAGAGGCCCATGGCGATCCCATGAGATGGGTTGTGCAGTACAGTCCTCTGAATGCAACCATTCAGAGCATCACTGGTTGAACTTTGATCTCAAGTTCTTCCTTTTTGGAAATGAAAATAACACTAAATTTCATTTGTCTTTTCTTCTTATGTTGTAATATTTTCTAAATGACCCTAAATACTGTAAGATATTTTTTGTACTGAATGTATTGTATTCATAAGCAAGAATAAAAGTATTTAAAGGGTTCTGTTTCTAACACACTTGAGTGATGGGAAGAAGACCAAGTCCGTGATTTGTATGCAGATTTTCAGGGCATCCAGTGAAGCACCTCTTTTTGACTTTTAACATTTATCTCTTCTGTTTGTCTTTATTATTTTTTCCTTTGTACTGTATAACAGTTACAAAGTTGCAAAGTAAAATATTCTTTTGAAAATCATCTTTATATGTTGTGGTATTTATTGCCAAGAAAGTGTTTTGGATGCTGACAGTCTCCAACAAAAAAAAAAGCACAATTATACTACAATCTGCTTACATAATGTGTAAAAACAGCATAATTACATCTCAGTAAAGCACCTTACTGCAGAGTATAGCAAGTCTGAAACTGTTGAGTTAAATGTAGGCACTACTGATGAAATAGAAAAACTGATTAGAGAGCAGTGGAAAATATTACCAGACAAAACACACAATCTCTGGTATAAGCATATACATAGTAATGTTGCTTGTTTGATAGTTACACCTTCATTTGGTTCTTAGCACATTCAGATAGTTTGTGTCAACCCTCAGAAAACACTGAAGTAATCCAAAGGGATGTTCAAACAATGGACGTAATAGACTTACCTCTAGACCTGATTACATATATGAAGCCTTTTGTATAAAATAAAAAAAGGCATACAAAATCAACATTTATGTGACCACAGCTACTTAAATTGTTGAAATAGCAATACAAAAACATCCTTAACATGTTCTGCCACAAATGACCTGGGCTGATGCCTTTATCAAAGTATCTAAGCTGACAGTCTAAAACATTTGCTGGTGAATCAGCTTCCACTATCGTTATGTTGACAATGATTTAAACAGTTAGTGACAGATGCTGGACATGGGTTTCATAAGGGAGATGAAATCTGATCACGTTTGTCTTGGGTTTCATCATTTGTCAGACAAACTATATGACTGGGCAAAACCCTCAGACTGAATACTATAAAGTCACTGCTGGTATTTGAAGAAGTGTGTCCACAGTAAGCAGTGCTGCTACATCCGGTCTCCCCTGGCTCTTCATTTTTTGCCTTAAAATAGTCCTACAGGGGATGAGTCAAGTGGTGTTTGTAAAAATGAAACCACTTTTAAGTTGGGTGTCCCGACACAAACCCAGCTTGACTTCCACTACTAAAAATGGAAATAAGACGATCCTCATCTGCGGACATCATCTCATCGATCTCATCGAGCATTGAGGGCTGGTAGCTGTTACTGGGTCTGCCGTCCATCATGCCCTCATTCTGGAGCAGGCAGACGATGCTGGTGGGGTAATTCATCCAAGTGCTTCCCGGGTTGCTGGCTGGGTCAGAAGTGTTCTGGGATGCTGCACTGTTCTGGACAGCAGCAGAGGAGCTGGAAGGACCAGCCGGTTGGCATGAAGGGTGACCCAACATCAATATGCCATTTCCACCTTCAGTGCAGGGGTTCAGAAGGTCCTCCAAGTCATCCATGTTTAAGCTGTCCAGGTTGACCGGGACCTGGGCTTCAGAAAAGCTAGGGAACTCTGGGATATCTTCATCCACAAGTGGTGGCTCTCCCCGGAACTGAGAGCCCTGAAGGGTGAAGGAGCTGCTTGTCTGTGAGGAGGCCAAGTTTACTTGAGAAGAAGCTGCTGGCTCCGGCTGGGTAATGTTTGAGGAAATGTTGGGGAAGAATTCATGAAGGTCTGACAGGTTGACTGTTGAGTAGTCCTGATTAGAAGTTGAAGCAATGGTAGAGGAGGAGGTGGCTGGGTTCATTGAAAAGGTAGGCACTGGGTTTGATTTGGGTTGGGGGCCGAGGTTTGTGACCTTCCATGACTGGCTGGTAGGTGCTGCTGAGATGGGGGAGGCTTCTACCTTTGTCTGGTCTGAGAAAAGTTGGTTTGGCCGGCTGAATGGGAACGAGGGCTGGGATTTTGCCCCAATGGGACCAGGGGGCACCACAGCTGCTGCAAACACAAACAAGTGATTTGAGTTCCACTAGAAAAAATCCTTATGTTCTACATACATAAAGTCCATTGCTAATAACAATAATAATCAGTTGATGGTTGTTTTGTGTTGCAACACAATATTCAGTTCAGAATAATAAGGTCAATCTCTGCAGTGATTTTAAAGAATGATATGAACATCTGAAACAGACTCACCAGCTTGTGGGTTCATTGATGGAGGCTTGGCTGTCACTTTCCTCCTTGCCACATTTATGTGCTGTCTATCTTGTGGAGTGGTCACTGAAATTCCAACAGATGTGTTTATGTTACAATGCAGCTACAACAGAGTAACCATTTTCCAATTATAATACGGCTAACTGATAGGAAAACAAAAACATCAACATCAACATACCACTAGATAGCAAGGACCCCACTTTCAGGTTCTGGAATAAGTGGTCTGTCCGCTTTCTTTTCTCACTCAGCCTGTATTCATCTGCAGGGGTAGAAGTGATCAAGAAGTTCAAATCTGGTATTTTGAGAAATGTTACATATACTCAGTAGATCTCCTGCATATAATGCCTCTTACCTGGATCTGCTGGCAGGTACTGGAAGTCCATTGGCTCGCTGACCTCTCGGTCAGAGGGCCGCCGGAGCTGCATCTTGACTTTAACTGGCTCAGTGAGGTTAGTGTCGCGGTAGGGCGGCGTGCGAAACACAATGGCCACCTGCCTGTGCACATCAGCCTGGGAGAAAGTGCCCTTCCCCTCCCAGGAGTCCTGGAAGAAACGCACCTCAATGTCCTCTGCAGGGAAACAGAAAATGGGAAATGTAACAACACAGTACAGCTGACGATGGACTCAATGTGAAAAGGATAGTCAGCATCAGGCATTGACTCTCCAGCTTCAGTGCAAAAGCAGCTCTGAGGTTTCTGATTAACAGAGAGAAAGACCCCAGGGAGTGTTGCATCACATTTGCTCCTACACAACACTAAGTTTGACAACAACTCAGAAGGCTCACAGCCAGCTTCAGATGTTAAACTTCGACTAAAAGGGTTTAATGTTCAAAGTAAAAATGTGACAGCTCCGCTCGCTGCGTGACAGCCTCCGAGAGACACCAGGACCAAGAGTGTAATGAACTAGTCTTCTCTGGCTTTTTCTTGCAATGATGTAATGTGTATCCAGTTTAAGCTGAGCCAAATGGTACTCAAGGGAGCATCCCACAGCTGCCATGTCCATAATACAAAGCACATACGCCTGCCATGATCAAACAGCAGCAAGTAACTGAGGAAAAAAAAGACTGTAAAAATAAAGGAGGCTTTCATAATGAACATAAAGTGAACACCCGCGCAAGAAACTCGTCTGACATGCAGAAACTTGAGAAAAAAATTTCTAAGGCTGTTTTCAAAGGTTGTATGTGCATACAGCATGCATGGAGGTAAGCAGTTCCAGCTCCTCATTAAATTATTAGAAATGTGGAAAAAAAATGAGAAGAAGAAAGGTTTTGCTTCATGAGAGAAATCACTCAAAGGGATTATGTGACTGCTTTGCACTGCATTACACACAGCAGCTACTGTGGTACGCAACAAAACCCCACATGTGGAACAACGGCATGTTATCTGAACCCAGAGGTTTCTGAAATGCATACTTGATGCTGCAGTCAACAGTTTGTTTCATTTCCATGATTACCTCCAACAGTTTCCTATTATTCACACATCCGGCAGTTAACATTAGCACTCCCTTGGAGTCTGGTTTTTGTCCATCTAAATCAAGTCCTAGTGGCTACTTTTCTCTCACTGCCATTTACTGCTGGACAGGTAGCACACAATTGCTTTATCTGAGCTTTTTTGCTGAGAACGTATGTGGCTGGAAATGACCTCAATAACTGCAAAGTTTGCAGACAGGAAAAGCAGCACATGTACAATACTCCCTTTGATCATTCTTGAAGGCTTTGTTCTAACAAGTTACACATTTCGCATTAAAGACAGTCGTTTGACGGATTATTTAAATATAAATCTTGATTAATGCCACTTTAAAGTCTATTAATGGGGAGCACTGATTAGCAAAGAGGATTGGTGCAAGAGAATTCAAAGTAAATGTAGGATTCCAAACACTGCTTGTTGTAATATGAAAAAAAAAAATAAATAAATAAAAATAACAAGACAAGGGATGTAGTCTCAGGGTGGAATGACACTATTTGTCGATAAGCTCCCTTCCTACCAATTTCTCACTGGTCAGACAGTCGCTGGTGTTACTTTCGTAATGAGAAAAGTGCTTCATCAATAGACTTTTTATGACTGAGCCATTATGTATTTAAATGGCTGCATATTGGGATAATTCTGCAACAGCAAAGATGGTGGTAGAAGTAAAACTTCCAGAGGAAAAAAGCTTCTTTCTTTTTCAAAACTTATTTTGGGGCAAAGATGGGAAACTTTTTAAAGTGGTTTCTGGTTATGTTCATGCAGTTTTTATGCTTTAAAATAACTGCCCAAATAAGTGCATGAAGACGTTTCAAGACAGTGAGTTGCGAGATTTGCTTCTAGAAGGATTTTGGCTGGGATCAATTAATACAGTTCTGTGTTTTACCTTCTTGTTAAACATGCTTAAAATACCATCTTTTCTTATTCATTTACATTTACTTTAGGCCAATCAGGCTGTGAAGAGAATGACCTCAGTGCACTGTGGCTGACTTAGTTAATCTAGAGAACAGATGTTTTCCTTGTGACCAGTCAGGTGGTTAAGAAGTTGGGACAATTTTAGTCAAGCAAGATTTCCTTAGGTTGACTCTAAGAAGACATTGTCTTGCTCTACATGCGGTCAGCTAGCCACTGTATCTCCAGTAAAATACTGGACTTACTGTAACTTAAAGGGGAAATGAGCATTGAAAACCTCAGTATGTCTTTCTAATATGTTTGTAAGTTGCATTATGATACAGGATACAGGATGGGTCAGTTAAGTGTGTAATGGCAGGTAGTCTTCCCTTTTTTTTAATCATTGCTACATTTATACCCATTACGTACATATATAGTACAGCTGCTGTTATGAAGAAGGAAACTAGATTATGAAACTGTTGCTGTAAAACATAAAAACCTCATTATTATGAAAGCCATGCTTCCATTTTGAGCCCACTTACTCAAAAAGAGCCAGTATACTGCTCAGTTGGGATATAACAACTCACGCGATCTCCTGTGGGTGTGAAGGTTTTACACCTTTTCTGCTCCACGTGTATCACAAGTTTTACATCTGCTTAGTCAGTCCTGAGTTCTATTTATGGACTGTTCAATATGAAAGTGTAGGTTTTGCTGTGCTGTGTGCTGCTGCATCCTTTCAGTATCTGTACAGTAACACTGTACCTTTTTGCACTTTGTCACACAGCAGAAAGATTTCATCCCCTCCTTTGCAGCTTCCAGAGTTGCGGTTGACTCTGCAGATCTTCAGCTCAGCTGTGTTTGGAGCCCCTGCAAGAAAAAAAAGCCTTTATGAACAGATGAACACAATAGTAATGCAACACTTAAAACACCACACAACTGCTAAATGCACAGCAAGGCGGGCTGTGGCTGGCACTTCAATGCTTGGGTGACTAACGACTAACTTGTATTCTGAAGTATTTTGTGATCCTTTGTAATCCTCTGATTTACTATGTCTAATCCTTTTTTGAAAGGCAGACTATTTTAATTTAAGTAATGGATGTCATATTTTGAAAGTGAAACAAAACTTTAATTATTCAGACATTTGGAGAAACAGACAGATGTGTGTATTTGGTCCTCAAGTGAGCCCGAGCTGCTGACAAACAGGACAACTTTACGAATTTGAGTGGTGGTGATGTCTATTTCTTGTAAATACCTTCAGGCTGACAGGAAACATTAATTTGCAAAGAGGAACAGAGAGTGTCTGAGGGCATGGAAGGCTGCAGTACATTTATAGGTTTTAAACTGTGTGATTGTGTGGGTACAGAGAGCTCACACAGATACTTTCTGTCTCTTTACAGCGAACAATACTTACTATAAGCAGTGCCTACGTTATATTATTAATATAATGTAAATATGTGTGTCAGCTGAAGTCTAATTTAGTGTATATGCAATTCTGTATATGTGTTGTCAACTCACTGTTGTCATAGATGGGCTGTGATACCACAGGCTCCAGAGGAAAGAGCTCCCCTGTAGGCAGAGTGATGGAGGCCTGGAAGCAAAGCCGAACCGAATTCAGGTCAAACTCTTCCTCCCACACCTTAGCCTCAGGAACTGTAACCAAGACAGAGAAGGAAAAGGGTGTGGCGCACAACAGGCAACAAAGCACTTGGGCAAAGCACTGCATCCTGTCATACTACTGTCACCACCCACTATCACCTCAGTAACAAAGATAAAGTAGAATTTGGGCAGTACTGATAAGAACTGACCATGCGGAAGCTTCGTAAAAGCAGAATTTAAAGCAGAGCTGTTGTATTAGATTGCATTAGAAAAGGCCGGTAATCTTACTGTTAAGCATATGATTACAATTTGGTATGAAGTGAGGAAATATTTAAAGGAACAGAGCACTTTGGCTCATTACAGTCTGATATAGAGCAACCCATTTTTCCCCAGGAAGAGCAGAAGCTACACTTAATCTTTGGGCTTCTAAAGGACTTAAAAAGATTCCAAATTTGTATCCTCCAAACTATCATGTTCTTTGAAGGACATAAGTGGTTAATTCAAACATATGCCAAGTACAATCGTTATAATAAAAGTATACCAGACATAAACATTAAGAAAAGGTAAAAGCTAAACTAGCTAAAGTCTGAAATACAAATGCATTGGAAAAATGGGAAAACAAAGACACAGTTACAGAGTGATGACATATATAGAGAAAATGTTAGCTTATAGTTTTCCATGTGGCTATCATACATTATCTTTGCTAATTCAAGCTAACAAAATTATCACTGGTGGTAACTGATAGTAATGAGAATTTTGACATGACTTACAAAGCTCTTAAGTTATTCAAGAGCTGCTGGGTTTAGTATATTTTGAACGCATCTCCCTACTGCTATCACTCAGATATTCATTCTACTACAGTAAGACTTCAGCCAAATTATAGCCTTTGCTACCAAGTGGAACTCACTCTACACAGCACAAAAACTGTTCAAAAAATGACAGACTTATCAGAGAAACACAGAAATAGCTTTGTGTCGTACACTCATCTCTAACTACGGCCACTTACTGTTGAAGGGGTTATTATTGGTCTGCAGTCTACAAGTGATGGCCTCATTCACATCCTTCTTCTTCACACACTGTATACCCAGGTTCTGAAAACTGAAAGCAAAGAAACACTTAAGTGTTCATGCACTATCCAATAATACCCACAGGTTTTGCTGGGAAACGAGAAATACTATTTGCTCCACTAACGTCTATAATCTGCTTTGCACTTCCACCTTGGATACTTCTGCTACAATAAGAAGTCACATCTAAAGTAACGAAGCATCATCAGTGTGGGTCACTAACCACAGACGCAGGATGAGGGGACAGTTTAGGAGAGTTGAGGGTAAGCAGAAAAACACTCCACTTTATGTGCACTAAAAATCGATCAAGACATTTTAGAAATCTAGAAAACAGTTCATACACTTATCTTTTAACCCATTTTGCATTTCTGTTGACAAACTAGTAGACATTGCACTACAACTTCCTTAGGTATTTGCTGATATTGAATTCAACCCCATATCCTCTTACTCTAGTAAATCCCTCCCTTTCTACTGGCTGCATTCCTGACTGTGTTTGAACTGCCTGTGTTTGAACTGTGTCCAGCGCCTGCATTAAAAAAAAACAAAAAACCAAACCCAACCTGATCCTTCTGACTAGTAAGAAGAAGTAATGACCACTTACTATAAGAAGTCATTGCTATTGTTATTATTACTATAATGTCATTACTATAATTAAAAGTCTCTTTGTTATGACCATTATAACTTCTTTAGCCAAACTCAAATACAGTTTAACGATTAAAAAAAGCTGTTCCTGGTACGCAGATGTGTTTTTTAAGTGTTTCTATTGTTTGTTTTATGTAAAATATGCATAATGCTATAATAAGAACATAACATAGTAGTTATATTTTTAAAAAATATTATAATTTCTCTTGCTTAAAAGACAATATCCTGATATTGCATCTTATTTGGTTATATTTAATAAGATATCTTAAGAATTTGGACTCCAGTGAGCCTGCCACTGGAGATAAACAACCGTGTAACTCTACTGCAACTGAGTCCCTTTTATAACTCGTATGGTGATCTTGAGCTGTGATCAAGCTATAAATTCAGTGTGGGAAAACAACTGCTTAACAAAATGAGTGCACTTACTCATATTGAGTCACAGTGCTGTCAATTGTCTGCAGTACAAGCTGTTTGTTTGAGTTTCGTCACTGTTGCGATAAAGATTAAAAAAAAAGACTGTCACCTCTTGCCAGGTAGACTGGATCAGTAAGTTTAAACATATCGTACCAGTCAGTGTTGTCACTCTTTTCAGAACCAAATCAATAATGATTTTTTACTTTTTGTTTGTTTTCCTTGTAATACAAAACAGGTACAGGAAGAGGCAACTCTTTGCTAGGCATTCTGTTAATATTTTACTCCTCTCCACACCCAACATGAATCTGGTGGCTAGTTTTACCAAGGTGACAACACACATGTCATTTCCCATAACTGATCAGGTCCTTATCTAGGTCAGTCACCGAAAAACCCCACCTCGTGTTGCCCTGAAACTGTGGCTTTCCTCGAGACACCTTAGTGTCGTTTTAAGCACAGGTTTCTCTCAAGTGTCTGATGTCCCCATCAACATGCAAACCAGCCCTACCTGTGTATTCGTCTCTCCTGCAGGTCGGCCTCATAGTAGCCATGTTTGCAGTCTTTCCCAACCAGCTCATGAGGATGAGGCTTATGGGGTGCATTCTTCGTCACCAATGAGATGCGAACACGAAGGGGGCCATTGTAGTTGAGCACCTGTCCATAGAAAACAGAGTTTTATTGATAAGAAGGTGCAGCCTTAAGGGCACTTGAGTAGAACAGCTGCTTGTCTAGGTGAGGACTGATCTAATCCACAGTATTCTCCACTGCTTAAACCAACTTACTACATGGAACAACTCACAGGTTCTGATACACAAACACAGGTCTTAACCAACACTGTAGCACACCACTGCTTATAATATAAAGATGTATAGTTTCTCTGCTATTTTTGTGAAGACTGAAAACACAGGAAAATAGGTATCCTGGCTATGTAAAAATGAAATAAAAAGCACTTATCAGCATGTTTAAAGCTCAGTATTTAATAGGTTTTCATTTCTTTAATCCATACTAATACCAGTGTCACAACACAAGGGGTTAAGTATCAGGCCACTTCTTAGTCACGAAAAGTCATGTCTTCTGTTTTGCTTGCACCTGCTCCCACCACATTTTTTTACACTTTGAATTTTTACTCTAAAGGTGCTGGCAGGTATTTCTACTAGCAAAAAGATGTTTTCTCTTGCTCTTAGTTCTTATGGCTAGCTAAGCTTACTGGCAGCTGGCTCAAGTTACATATTTATCATACAAACATGAAACAGACATCCGTCAACAAGTCTAGAAAGAAATCCCATAAACCAGGTATTTGTTATATATGCTGTAGAAAGGCTAAGTGTTTTTGCAGAGCGCCTTTAGCCAAATTTAATAGTAGTTACTAAATGTAACTACAGTTCTAGATGTACGTGAGTTGCCCTCCAACAGGTTTTGCTGCAACTAGAGTCAATGGCTACTAGACAACCTTGTACTACTAAAACTGCACTAACACTATTACTTTTGCTAGCCACCAAAACTATGTAACTATTTAACTATGTTAGTAACTAAGCTGGCTATGTAATTATGCTAACATAATTAGGACTAGTAGCTATGCTAGTTTTGACTGAAATAATATTTTAGCCTCCATAGCTTATTTCCCACTTTGTAACAACCATAATGTTTAATTTAAGTACTCCATTAAAACTATATCAATCTTACTTCTATGCATTATTGGGGGTGTTGCTGCTTTGAGTGACTGGTGGGTGCTGACTAGGCTGCTAGTTGCTTGCTAGGCTTCACCTCAGCAAGTTAATGTACTGGATCACTCAACCATGTTTGTGGTGTTGGTGCCTTCTGGAGCATTTTTGATGCAAACAATATCACTTAATCCCAAGTTATTTGCACAGCCCATCCAAGTGGTCCGTGTTCCAGTTTTGGTGAATGAAATTTTGGTATTTCATTAGATCGTTACGCAGCACTAAGTAGTTGGTATTTGTGTCTGTGCATTGCACCCAGACAGACTTGCAAACCAAGCTTGTTAGTGTTAGCAGATAACTTTACTCGAGTCTCTCATCCAAATATGGTCCCTTCTGGCTCAAAAAACCAAGAGGTCAATACCTACAATGTGAAAATCAAGCTTTCATGTTCACAAACTAATTGGTGAGGACACGTAGGCTGGTCAAAGGACTTTTAAATACTAAAGAACTCTCTAAACCTCTTCATTCAGAGGGGTACTCATTATAAAGTCCAGAATTAATGTAGCACAAAAATACACATCTTGTGGGGGAAATCATTTTCTTCTGGAAATTTTGTTTTCAATAGAAACAGTTGACGCGGCAGTTATAGTTCCATTTTTAGATTTTTAGGGGTTCTAATTAGAGTGAAATGCCACTTTACAACATGTGCCATTTTATTTCTACACATGAAACGAGGAACAGCAGAGAATTTCTAGCAACAACCACCTGCATTATTTTTTAATTATTTATAATTATTCAGCACTGACCTTGCCCACTGTGCATGTACAGTCAAAGTACATGAGTCACTAAGGAAACAGTTGGTGTGGTGGTACAATATGGTTATATGCACCTTTTTTTACCCAAACTTTCACCAAAGTGTATAATATGTGTAATATGAACTATGTTAAATGGATCATGGCTAGAAAAGATGCAACAACAACTTGTGCCGACTCACCTTGATTGCTGGGTGGGTCTTAGTGGTGTCGTTACTTTTCTCTCCAGGGATGCTGCCAGCCGACCGTCCCTCACACTTGTACCTAAACCTCATTCCCCTCTGCTTTGGCTGCTCGATGATCTCTATGAAGGGGGCTGTTTAGGAAAACAAAGGCATTGTGTTCTCATTGTGAAACACTACTTTTCTTGTATCAGTGTGTAAACACAGACACAGCCTGGTCATCGATCATCATTACACCAGAGGGTAGAAATGTTTACTCATGAAATCTCTGCAGTCACCATCAGTAATGATTTTATAAAGGTAAGTGCTCTTACCCTGGTTGAGTGGGGGAAGGCCCCATCCATACGCAGCTGTGGTGAACATAAACAAGAAAGGAAATTCAACTAACTTTTTGAGAGAAAATACAGGTTTGCCATTGACATCTTTCATGAGGGAGTACACAGTAGTGGTGCAGATGACAAAAATAATAAAAAACAGATTCAGTGCATATTTGCGGTTTAGCCAGAGTTTGTCATTTGCGGTGAGGTCTGGGTGGAAATCTACAGGAGAGTGCAGCGTCCAACAAGGCTGAAGGACGCTGAGATACAAGGGCCTCCCAGCTAAATATAATCCCTGGTGGTCATAAACCACTTGCTTGCCGAGCTCCAGAGAGGGAGAAGAAGTGCAGAAAAAGGCAAACAATGACAGGCAGGGCTTTTAATATTGGTGTCGGATTACCCGCCTTATTGCGAGAAGTCTTCGCTGCAGGAAGAACTCCAGTTTCAGGTGCAAAGCAAGGTGTATAACAGGGTGAGTTGGTCAAAGCTCCACCCATCAGCAGGCAGGACTGGTTCAGTTCAAAAGCACGAGTAGAGTGCTTTCCAAGCTGTAACATGCCTGCTTTCTAGCCTCAGACCAAAGACATTATTCTTGTTCTTTAGGTTCTAAGCAGGCAGTGACGAATGAAGAGGCTGTGTAAAGCCTCACAGTCACTATCAAGAAAAAGACATTTTTTTAATGTATTATATGAATAACAGCCCAAGTCTGTAGTGACTGCATTTTTGACCATTTATGTGAAAGAGTCTTTCAAGTCATTGAGTCTGGATGTTGTGAAAGTGAAAGCTAAAAACCATAATCACCACAACTTCATTAATGACTGAATGTAGTAACATTAAAGCCTCACAGATGAGGCTTCTGATACTGTTTGAGTCACTTTCACTTTAAATGGCCATCATTTTTTTATGACTTTGATTCAGATGTTGGCTGTTTGTATCATGTCTTCTAATATCCACATTCAAAACAGATAAGTCACACTTATCAACAAACAGAAGCTCTTTTAAGGGTTATAACGTGCATAAGTGTGGCTGCACTAATAAAAATAGGAAGTCAGCAGAACTCCATTATAAAATCTCGCTGTTTAATGTTCTTTAGCCTAAAGGCAAAGGTAGTTATGGAATAAAATCGAAACGGGGGCAGCTTCTAAATCTTCACAAAACAGTCACCGCATCTGCATACATGTGTCCCACTAAACAGGGCGTTTATTACCACAATTTCCTAACTGAATCGTTTTTGTCCATTAAAGCTGGAGTGGGCGGTTGCTAGCAGCGTGGGCGAATTAAATAACAGATTCTTTATTGAAACGAAAGCTATATGGTGGCTTTAACCACGCCGAATTAAAAATATATCATTAACAGTGACTGACAAGCTTTTAAGAGTGTGATTCACAAAGTATATTTCCTCAAATAAACAGAAAAACATTAAACGACGAGACTTCCGAACGAAGTTTGAGTAAAAGGGAAATCTCTCAAGTGGACTAACCCCACAGGCCTCTTGGTAGCCTGTTTGGTTCGCTCGTGCCAGGTGAGTTGTCCACACACTTGGGAATTAATTCAGTTTCACATCAACTTTCTCTTGGATAACTCACACGGATGCGATAAAACCGAATTAAGTCAAACTTCTTTCTGTACGTTAGCTTACTATCCGAGAACAGACTCCTCCTGTTGGCGCAAAACCCAATGATAGCGGGGCTTTCCCTCTGTGCGCAAAACAACTCCCTGTACAGTTTCACCTCCCGTCTCTGAGATGAGTAAATAAAAGCAGCTCCACTTACGGTCCATGGCTGTGTCCAAGTCCGACTCACGCTCCTCAATATTCCCCGCTGTTTCTTAATAGCTTGTTTTTTTGTTTGTTTTTTTTAGCTAAAAGAAGCAGCAAACAGAGCACTATAGACTCCACGAAGTTCTTGACAGAGCTGCTCTGTCGCCTCCTTCGCTCCACCTACGTCTCTGTACGAGTGTACAGTTAGTAAAGCCGCATGGATAGTTACGTTCCTCATCACGGGCTTTCCGGTAAGGACAGCGCAGAAATAACGACATCTATTTCGGGAACAGTGTGCTGCAACTTTGTGTGCTGCTCACAAAGTCAACATGGTGACTATACCTGTTGCAGCAAAGTGCTACTTTACTCTCTTCATCAAGATGTCTTTCTCACACGCAGTAGGCATTTGTTTTTATATTACATTTAATAAAAATGCACGCTATGAATTTGGATAACCATATGCTGAAAATACTTTTTTTTTTAAAAAAAAATCTAATATCTATGCAGTTAGGGTTTTGAATGTGTCCTGAAACAAAAGTGCAAGAAATGGCAAAATATTTTTGGTAATTTTCAAAGTAAGGGAAATAGGTCTGAACAATAGCTGCGCTTTAAAAAAAGAAAAAAAACCCTACATATATTGGATAGCATTAAGTCTCCGAGTTAACAATAGTTTGTTTTCATGCATGTCTTTTTTAGGCAATCTAAAATCAAAGTATAGATTAATTTATGTACATCAGTTTAGCCTTCATGCTGTTGTTGTGCCATTATAATCATTATTATTAATAATAATAATAATTTAACATTAGTAATATGAGTAGTTTATGTCATTAGTAAGTAACTTATTTTAAGGCTGTCGTCTTTTTGTAATGGACAAGCAGTTGCCCATAACAAAGTGTATGCTATTATTTTGAAGAGAAAATTTGTGTCGCTTCCGGCGTTGTGGCTAGCTTGACGCAGATGCAGCTCTCTGTCTTCTCTCTGCAGTGCAACTTGCCACCACCCACTCAAAACAGTGCGGAAATACCCAGTGACGCACTTGAAAGAACCAGAAAAATAAGTGAGTGGGAGAGGCAATAACATAACTTCTGGCTTTAGTCATAACCTGGAAGAGTATAAGATTGGATACAGCTCACTTACTTTTATCTGTCAGCTCTCGACCCTTTCCTCTGTAAACAGACACAATATCCAGCTCGCAAGTCGACCAGCTGCACTCTTTTTCAGGACAGTCCTTTACAAACTGTCCCCATTATAAGTTTCTATTCTGCTGGTTACACCAAAAATCGGAGCCTATTTAAAGCTGTGTGACAAACATGATAGGGTTCCAAACTCTTTTTTAAAATCAACATTATCATTTCAACATTATTGTTTTAGTTCAGTTGAAGATAAGGGAATCCTACTATTTTTGTTATCAGAATCAATAAGCGATATTTATATATCAAAACCATTACTCCTAAACTTCTGACATATTCTGACCAAGAGGGGGCGCTGGAGGTGAATAAATCAGGGCCTGCTGCACATCTGTCCTTTGAAAGAATATGGTGAATACGAAATCTTTTCCAGATTTCCTTCGTGTAAATGTGGTTTCATTCCAGTTAAATGTCTAATAAATACAATAATATGTAAAGAAAATATTTACAAATTTATTGTTGTTATTGTTATTGAAATTACAGTATCTTGCTGTAAAAGCTCTGGATATACTGATGCCTTCAAATGCAATCGAAAATCACAGGAACCAAGCAAGAAAATGCATTCAGTAAGTCAGTGTCCATTTGTTTCCACAAGGGTTGAGTGACGATTTCCGAATATAAATCAGTTTGGATTCAAATCCCTTTTCTCTACCCTTTCATCATGATCATGATGGTGGAACTACACTTTATATAGCACTAGCTGAATTTGAGGATTGGATTAAAAAAAAAAAAAAGCTATTACAGGGAGGATTATAGATAAGTTTAGAGCATTATGTTATAGATGTTACTTTTTTTTTCCTTTGGCTTCAATTAGGCTACTATCTTTGAACTATTACTCCTTTATATTTTTAGTTTTGCTAAATAAAGTATCTAAATACTAATATTACCTGTCTCCAACAAGTTACAATAATTCACAAGTTCATTTTGGAAATGAATGGAAAGCACAACTTCAAACTGTTTAGCTGTTCCACAAAGTTAACGGCAAAAAAAAAAAAAAACGTTCTCCACCGTTCTCCTTTCTGCACTAGAAACTGGAATATCCGAGGAGTATTTTAATGCAGCGTAATGTTCCTAAATGGGAGGCCATGAATGGGAGGAGGTTGGCGGCGCGTTTCGGTGCGGTGAGGCGGTGCCTGCCCTGCCTGCTTCAGACTGCGGCGGGCAAAGCTGTTCGTTACAGAAATGGCGGAGGGGGAGTTGGACGTCGACTCGCTGATTTCCAGGCTTTTAGAGGGTGAGTCCACAAACATATTCTATTCATGCAGTCTGGTTTTGTATTCAGTGTTTAGCCGCTAATACTCATTTAGGTTTTATTTTGACGCGCGTTGACAAGAAAGGCCCGCTTTACATGCTAGCGTTGCCCGGTTCTGTAGCGAGCAGGACTGGTTTTTCACTGTCGTTTACCACAGGCACACCTTTTTATTCAGCCAACATCTGTTTTTCCCTCATGTCTCATTTAGATGAACTTGTCATTAATTAGAATACAAAGAGTCTCTAGCCTTTTTGTAAATTGATTTTTGTGTTTGGGTGATTAAGTGGCAAGAAAGTTGTGGCTAGTGGACTGTTGTTTGTGCCCCGATGGCTCCAGTGTGGAAGAGAACGTCAGACCTGTCTTAAACTAACTAGCTGTAGCAATTAAGTGCTGTCTTACTAATGTCGCAACACTGGTGTTACCACTTTGGAATGCAGCACACTAAATACTTGCCTAGTTGCTTCTACGGTATATTATATACTATTATAAACTGTGCTCCTTTTTCAAAAGCTCTGTACAACATACACGGCGGTGGGCGGTAGCTTCAGGCGCAAATGCTCAACAAAAGTTGACATTGCTTTAAAAATAAATTTAACTTAGCTTGGCGATTTAAGGTAGCCGAAAATTTCAATACAGTTGCCTGGTCCATAAAGAAAAGTAAAATCTTACTTACGTTTTGTATAAATATGGTTAGTTTTTAACTGTGTGAAAAATTCTAATATTTTAAAATGGGATTTGGCGTAAGCATTTCTGACCTGAAGACTGTTCCCTGGCGCATATTGCTAAATGGCAATGTTTACACAAGTCACAGGCCTCAGTAAAAATAGGCCTGTAAGGGTTTTACCATGAAAGTACTTCAAAACTTACGAAACGTTTATTAATCTTACTTCATGTGTTTATTTATTCCATAAGCCATTGCATAGAGTTTGTTCAACTGTTTGTCATCTGGCGTTTTTATTGTAAAGAACATATTTTTTCAGCCACATACTGTATTTAATAAGAAGCTTTCAGCCCTAATTGTGGGGTAGCTTTATTCAGAAAGGCACCTGTTAATTTGGTATATTTCTGCATTCTGTGGTAACTTATATGCTTGTGGATTTTTCTGCTGAGTTGCTGTGCAAATGTAACTTTACTTTCGAAGAAAAGATCTGTTGTTGCTCATGCTCCATTGCTATGTTTTGGCTTAGCAGCAGGGGATGACTTTCTTAGTAGTGCTAAATAAGGAATCCTGACAGAAGAGATATGGTCTAACTGATGATTTCGTGAAAACACAGACTGTGTCTCTCTGAGACAGCGGTGATTGTCTCACACATAATTCAGCAAGTTATGCTAATGATTGAGCCCAATGTGGATGTCCAGTGCATGTCGGTATAACAATCATCTGGATGGACTGGGAGTGGTGACTTAATGCTGTTTGTTTGCTCTTTGTGTGTGATCTATAAAGTAACACAGCACCATTCCTGCAGGACTATACTGTAGTTAGCTGGCTTCATGTTTAGCCGCTTTTTTTATGCAGTGCATAGGAAACCTCACTGCAGGAAATTGGAGGGATCTGGCCCTAAAAGCTTCCAGATGTGAGCCCTCAATGTATCCAACTATCCTTTCATTCACTTTTCTCTTTCCATCTGCTCACTCATGGATATTAATGGCTGGCCAATCATATTTTGGGACTCTGTTTAGCATTTTTTTTTTTTAAAGCCAATCTTTATTTTTCATCCATGGCCAATCTGGTTGCTCTTATTTTGACACTACAGTCGCTGCTAAACAGTTTCCCTGCAAGCAGGCAGGCCTGGTCGTCGTGACGGTCCTCAGTGTCATTGAGCTGCACCCCAGAGAGTCTCTCATCCTGTGGTCAGACAAACTCAACTCCACCACTGTGGACTGCAGCAAGTGACGGTAGCTTTCTGTTCCTGAAGTCCTCTGCGAGCTAACCAACCACTTTTCCAGAACCAGTGGCAGCTAGAGAAGTGGTTTATGTGCTGGTATGGGAAACTCACAGAGCCTGCAGAGCAGAACATGAACCAATGTCTCTTCCTGCTATTCAAGATGGTCGAGTTGGCATATGTCTGCAGTATGAGGTCTGGACTGGAGCGACAGCTGAATATTTAATCAATTGTTTATTGTCACAACGTTTATGTAGTCTTATTATTTAGAAGTGTAGGTACACCTCCTTTTGCATCCACACATACACGCACGTATCCCTTTGCTGCCACCACAAATCCAGTCTAGTTCTGTGGGAAACCCTGCAAAAGATATTGTCTTTTTCTGTTATGGATTATAAAGAAAACCAGCAAATACTCCTTTGAGTACAAGTGAATTTGGTTTCATAAAAATGACTAAACACTCGGCTGACTAATGGTTAAGCACCGTCAAAGAAGAAAATGTGTATGGATCTGACAGTATTCATGCAGGCATTCACTTTTCTGGCCTTGGTATCATGGTTATATTTTGCTCTGTACTACAAGCAAATTTACCAGTCTTAGTTGGCAGGCCAGAGAACACGCATAAATACAGCACTGTGACAAATATAAAAAGTTATTTTATGCTGTTTTTTAAATGTGACATTAGAATCTGCTTCTTACAAAAAAACAAGTGTGGTATTGATCATTTTTGCTAACAAAAGATGTGATCAGACTGTACCGTATCCATCTTTTTAGGGTGGACAGTGCTCATCGGCTAGTGTTTTCTGTTTAGGGAAAAAAAATGGCCAAAAAAGCACAGCAGTTTGACTCAAACACTAAGAGACAGATTTAGGCCAAGCCTGGGCAGAAATATAAACCCAGGCACTCAGATTGTCCCTTGTGGATCAGTTTGTCTTCAAAGGGTTCACATTTTATTTTAAACCTTGACCTTTCAAAAGCACAAAGACCTCTCACAGGCTTTTCCTTGCTGTTGAAATCTTGATACCCACCTTCTTAGTTTACTTAACCAGTTTACATCTACAGTCCACTTTCATTTTGACATTTACCAAATGGCCTGTCAGTGGGTTTCTCCTGGCATTCACATGAAGAAGCTCAGAATGTTATTACACCGCCATGCCAGGGAGTCTCTTCTTCTGAATGAAAGAAACAATCTTTTTCTTAGTGTAGGAAGGGGTTTCCTTAAACACTTCAAAAGTTTGGCTTTTTTTTTTTTTTCTCCCTCTCTCTGAGGGCTGGTGCCAGTCAGAGAGCCACATACTCATGCACTCACATGCATGTATAGAGAGTTCACTAATCTCCTATTAAATGTCAACAGGCACAGCTGTCCCTGAAATTAACCTACCTTCTGGATGACACAAACACACAGGGGAGAGAGTAAAACAGCAATACAGTAGACTTTGTTGTTGTTCTAACTCTTGAAAAATCTTGTAATTTTCCTGTGAACATATGTAGTAGCGCAATCTAAAATGTAACCAAAACAAAAATAAAAATCCTTTCTGTGCCATAATCCCTCCCTTAAAACTAGAGTCACAAATGGATCCCTGTCCACAGCCAGCTGTTGTAATGTCAAAGGGTATCACTCATTGTGGATAGACCTGGCCCTAAGCTGTGATTGGATGGCATTGTTCACTTTCACAGGAAGTTCATTTCATTGCTTACCAATGCAGTCTACTGAAAGTGGTGCAAATTGGCTTTGGGTCAAAAAAGAAGCAGACCTGATGAGGACGTAAGTAATCAAGAAAACAATTGCAGCTTGAAAGTAGTAATCTGAGAAGAAATTATGGGTTATAAGGATATTTGAGTGGTCAATAAGACCAGAAAAGAGCTGTATAACTGCCTGTCCAGTCCATTCCAAGGGTGTGTTTTTTTTTTTTTTTGTTGTTGTTGTTTTTTGTTTTTTGTTTTTTTCTCAGGAAACAACATGGTACTTCATTCCCAGCAGAGGCAGTGGCACTGAGGGGGACTGGGTGGGGTCTTAAGGGGCGTAAACAGAGCAGATAAACCTCTAACAGCTGACCTGCCGGATATGTAGAAGAACACAGAATATTATTGAGCATCAGATCCTGACCAATCTGCTGCAAACGAAATTACTGCAGCATGCCACGTGAGTTAATGCTCACAACTCTCAATTTGAAGAACCATTTATTTTTTCTACCTATGTGTCATACTGCAGGTAGATAGCCAGTTGTGATCGGTAGGTCTACTTCACTGCAAAATCTAGCATTACATTGGGTGACACCTGAATGGCATTATTATGAGATTAATCCATTATTGTTACCTGTTTCAGTTCTGGCTGAATCCCCTTTCTAGCTGCACAGTGATTTTAATGTAGTATGGAATAAATATTCAATTTGGGACATTGTGTGATATTGTGTGCACTTCTGTCTAAAGAAATCCAAGTGCTGTCTTTAGAGCTCTCTTATGGATCAGACTATACTAAAATAATAAGAAAAACTGGAAACTGCTCTGTTCAGTGTAAAACAAAAAAAACAAACAAAAAAACTGCTGACTGTAATACATCCCCAGCCAGTAACACTTTATAATAACAATTGCTTATAATTAATAATTGCAATTTACAAATAGTTAAATTACAACGTTTACTCATAATTAGTAATTTTTCATTACTGATGAGCAAGGTCCTCACCATGGCCAGGGCGTCAAATTAGCCTTACTTGGCTAATGCCATCTTAGAGATTCCTATAAGATGTGACCAGTGACGCCTGTGCTATGGCACTCCAGACTTGGTGTATTTTAACCCAAACTGCAGTCTTTTCCTAAACCACGCCAAGTACCTAGTGAGTGAGCAAAAAGTCAAAACGGCACTAAATAGTAAAGCCTCTTTTCCACTAGCACCTACTCGGCTCTACTCGACTCTACTCTATTCGGTTTTGGTCGTTTTCCATTACTACTGAGTACCACCTCAATGTGGGTGGGGTCGTTATAGCAAGGTGGCCCAAAAGTCACGTGACGTCATTAATGGAGGACATTTCGGGTCGCTCTCTGTAGCTCCCTCTGGATTCTGTCGTCAGCCACCAAGCACAAAAACGTCTGCACTTCGTCGTTGGACCACGGTGTTGGTTTGTGTGTATCCATTTCCCTCGTTGGCTATCACAGAAATAATAAAAACGCACAGTCGCTGTTGCCGGGTTTTAAAAAAATGGCGCGTTTGATTCTTGTGAAGGAGTCACTCTCATGACTCATCCAGTGACATCACCCCCTGGACAATCAGTGGCCTGCAGGTCACTGTTTGGCCAAATTTTCGGCTCGACTCAGCTCGCTTGGAACCCCGGCTGAGTAGGTACTAAAAAAGTACCTGGTACCAGGTACTACCACCTAATGGAAAACCCTAAAAACCGAGTAGAGCCGAGTAGGTGCTAGTGGAAAAGAGGCTTAAGTGAACTAGAACATAAATCATGGTCTCCATGTTCAGTCTTGTGATTTACACCACAGTCACCCCATCTGTCTACTTAAATGCTTTTCCAAGCAAGAATTATGTCAGTTACAGCTTTAGTTACAGTTATAGCCATCTGAATGATGATGCATAATGGGTTAAGATAGGCTTTTTCTGTGTTAAATCATGGCACAGTTTGCAGTAAACTGTCTGTGGGTCACCAAATGACAGAACTGTATTGGAGTTTAATATTGGTGCAATACACATTCTAGGTGTCCCATTATGAAGTAGTTGTTAAAAAAAGGTTTTGAGTGGATTACATGAAGAAAAACCACAACTTTCAAATGTGCTAGTGTGTGGATCTCTAAAGACAGACACACACATACATACAGTACAGTTGTGCTTCAGAATGGCAAAACGTGATCGACTGACAGCATGCTTTACATCACTGAAGCCTCCTCAGTGACTTAAGCATGCAGGTTTCTTGCCTCTCAGGTTTCATTTGTCACTGTGAATACAATGACTTGTGATTTACTGACCTGTGACCAGTCTTGTGAGTCACAGTAGATAAGTAAACAGCACAATGGTGTATAGCTGACTTACTAAGCCATTTGTCTGCATTAAAATGCCATTTGGATATCTGTGTGTGTCTGACAGTGGTAATATTATGCAGTCATAGTTTGCACTCTCCCTCCCTGAGCACATGGGAGTCCTGCCTGTCATTGTTGCATGTCAGGCATAGAAAGACTATCCCAATTCCAACATTTTTATACCAGTAATATGATGGTCATGCAAGATCAAGCTTGTTGTTGTGTTGCATCAGAGTCTGCGTACATATTTTAATAAGGCATTTTCAAAAGCAGCGCTGCCTACTAGCACTGCAAAGGTATCCACAGCTGGCTCATGCAGTGTGGCAGAGATGTAAAAAAAAAAAAAAAGTGCAACACGTTAATCACCGTTATGTGTGTAATCAAAGGGGAGTGATGTACTATTATTGTGAAGGAAGGGATCAATACCATCACAGCCACGTTACACAGGATTGCCTGACATTGTGGTGTATTTGAAATCCGTCAGCCATCTATTGTTTTTGTGTGATCCACAGTAGCTTGTGTCAGATTTCATAGTGAAATCACTGCGGCTGGTTAGAGCACGTTTGAACTGACCGTGCATTGTTTACAAAATTCCTAGAAATCTTTTATTTCCATTCACACAGCAGTAAGCAGTAGTGTGCTTTAGATAAGCTGCACTTCTGCTTCCCTTCATGCTTGTGTGCAGTTTACTGACCATGCCTTGTATTTTCCTGTTTGTTTGTTTGTTGAGTTCTGTCCACCTGCCCCTCCCCCTTTTCCTACTCATTAGTTTTTTACCGTGGCTGTACTGTGTCTGTGTGCTGCAATCCAGTAAAGCAGCTATTACAAGCCCCAGCTTTTCCAGCATGCCTATGCTAAGCCCACACTGGCCCAGGCTTTAGGGACAACAGGCCCTCTGTCTGCACTGCCAGCACAGGTGGCCCGTAGGCTTTATGTGGCACAATCAATGCCATAGCCCCATGCATCAGCCAGTAAGGGCAAGGGGAGGCAGGATGGGGTTTTTTTTTTTTTGTTTGTTTTTTTTTTTTGGTGGTCATTTTGGTTTAAGGGCAAAAACAGCAGCCAAGTTGTAACCCAATATGAGAACATAAAATCTTCTAAAAGGCATGCTTGTGTTTTAGATGTCCACATTTCCTGAAATGGAGTCAGTCCTTCACTGTGCACTCTTAGTAATAATAATAATGACCAGGGAGCCACCATTTACAGTTTTCAAAAGTTTATGACAAAAGCGTACAATGAAAAATATGTAAATAGAAAATTCCCAGTAAGACAAGTGCAATATATCTGTAGTTGTATATTTTGAATTCGATCTCCAAGTTGAGGGAGTTCAGTGTTTTAAAAACAAGTTATTTTAAGAGATTTTTCTGCAGGAATTATTGTGCTTGAGTGGTATCTATTTCTTCATACCTTCCTAATATTTCATCAGCCTATATGAAGCCATTTGTGTTTTTAAAAAAAAAAAAAAAGCTTAAAGAAGACTTCTTGGATAGAAGTCATTGTTATGATGAGGAATTGGCAAATAAATGAATTAACTTAGCAATCCTTGCTATCTGGCACAGGAAATACTAGTTTCCATCCATCTGTCCATTGTCTTCCACTTATCCAGAGTGGAGTTGTGGCGGCAGTAGGGCTACACAATTAATTTAATTTTAATCTTGATTAAAATCATGATTTTTGACTTCCCACGATTAAATGAACATGATTGACTGATACTGAAAATGCGTTCTCCGGCCAAGGACCGGAATTGGTCAATTGCCAGTCTTCTCTGCCCAGACCAGTGACCGGCCGGTCAGCCTCCCATATGACCGATCATGAGCCAGTCCAGTTCATGCATACGTAACATGTGCATAGTGGCGCAGGGAAATAGTCATGTGCACTCACATGCACACACTAACATGTTCTTAGCCTGGAAGCTTGTCACTGTGAGTGAAGACAGGTTTGCCAAAGTAAACTGCAGAGGATATAAACATGGATATTTTAAAGAAGCTAACAAAAGAAAAGTGGCTAAAGTAGGGAGAGCTCAGAGCCAGCCACAAGCCAGCAGCCTCGGTATGAGCAAAGGATCAAAGCGGTTAGGAGGAAAATTATGCAGACAAGTGAAAAAGAGAAAAGGGTCGAAGTCCTGTTATCTGGTGAAGTTATAAACATACTGGAAAATAATATAAGCACCTGCCATCTTTTTTGTTATATAAATCTGCTGCACCTGGTTTTGTTTGCTAAGGTAAAGGTGGGTGTACAGCAACTCATTTTCAGTGAATTATTTGTCCCTCTTCCCAGTAGCAGAGCACTTTGTTTTTAGTTGTTTAAGGGAGAGAAGATCCTGCAACTTACTGCAGTCTGGGGGAAATTGACTTTTATTTCTATTTGTATTTGTCAGTTATAGTTCTTAGAAAGAAAATTGGAATTGGCAAAAATCTGTATCGGCAGGTCAAACTTAAAGAAAAATCAGAAACAGCCAAGGAAGTTGCAATCGGTGCATCTCTACTATATTGAGTACGAATTAAATAGAAAATTAGAAACTAGGGACACCCTTACCCTCTTCCAAAAATTATTGCTGCAGTAAACTCCCTCTGTCATCTTTGAAGCTCTGAGCTCCTGCGTTGGTATATCATGGAAATGCATTTGGAGGCTGGCTTTTAGCACATGCTGCTGTTCACAAGGGTAACAACGGAGAGCATAAACTGCCCGCTACTCTCTTCAGTCTCAGCTTTCTAGAGCAAAATAGTCAACACAGCTTTGTTCAGGTTCGCTGGCTTCCCTTTATCAATGAGACTAAAACCAAAATACTGCCAACCAGTTTACTAGTTTCACTTTGTTTACTGCTTGCAGTTGCCATGTTTCACAGCTCACTGAGCCTCAGTTGCATATTCAGTATCAAGAAACTGCTCTCTGGTGTTTTCATTCACTACAATAGTTTGTTTCTGTGACTGCATTGAAAATCATACTAGTGGGATTCCTAATTTCTTAGTAAACTGAGATACCACCCCAGCTTACCAACAACAAGTGATGCTATGTGCCATTTGCTATGCAGCAGTTACTGTGGGCACAAGATGTAGTTACAGGACAGATGATGAAGGTCCTTCAGCCTAAAAACAGACTCTCTTACTATCATAAGCTACATCATATAGTCACGCAAAAGTGCATATTGTTGCTTATGAATTTGTTTTTGCAGGAGGGAGCTTCCCACTTCTTTCAGAAGTTATATTTGACTTGAATTAAATTCAAGAATCTACAGTAATGTATCACAAAGGTTTCATTTTTAATTTTGCGTTGTGTATGTGTAAGCAAAGCTGATCACTATCTTAAGACTATTCTGCCCAGTTCAAGACGCTTTTCTGCTCAGCTCCAAGTAGGCTATCAGAGGTGAACTGAAAGACCTTAACAGCCATATAAAGTAGCTTTTTTTCTGGATTAAATTTTAATATACAGCTATTCATAATGCACCTTTGTTTTCCCATTGATGTCACCCTGCTTGTTTTTGTCGGACGTGGGCTGCTGCTGCTGTGTTGTGTGGCGTTCAGGCTGCTGGCGTGGCACTCTGTTATGGAAACAACAATGGTGGAGCCTGTGTGGCGGGGAGCGTTCACCCCCTGGCACCAAACGTGGCACAGAGAGCTCACCCAGGCTTTTCAGCTGCCTAGCTACAAACCCTCCCTTCTATTCACTCCCTCGTTTGCTGTTTCTCAAGCTTTAGTTTCGGCCTACATTTTTCTCTCATTTTTCTACTCCTCTCCATCTCTCCCACTTTCTGTGTTTATAGCCGTGCCTCCTGTTTACATCTCCCCCAGTCTCTCCTCTCAATTTCATCCTTTCTTTTGCCCCACAAAGACCGCCATTCACCCGTGGCACTTAGAGGCGAACAAAACGTCCTCTGAAAATCTAAAGCTTGCACTGAAATGCCATCACAGTCTGGACTTCTGAGTTGAGAGTGGCTCCCTCTCTTCTTGGCAGAGTTACTTTTCGTTTCTCATTCACTGACGGGTCACTGTTTTCCATCGCTCCTGTGTGGGAGAGGGTGAGATGGAGGAGCAGTGGGGAGCTGCTGGCCTTGCGCCAAGTTGGAGAGAATGGAGGTGGAAGGCTAAAAAAGGTCTGACAGGGCATCTTTTTTGGTACTGTGAGGTGCAGCAGTGACTGAAAACATGCACAGTCATACTTGCTTTAAATTCATGGGTCTGCTTGACCCATTAGAACTTCTTTAGAATGCCTTTCTCAGAATGGGGAGAAAGTGGCAATAATCAATATTTTTAAAATCAATAGAAGTAAAACTGACGATGTGAATTGTGACAGGTGGGTATACTTGCAAACACAGACTTTGCAATCACCTTCAGCTCTACAGAGCTTTACAGCATGTTTCCATGTAAAGTTGTAGATTGATATTGAGATGCACACCCACAACATTCTGCATACTTACTTTGGAAAAGTCCTGCACAAGTGCAGCAAAAGTGTTTTGAGTGGTGTACTGCAACAGAAGTTCAACATAACCAGGCTTTCTTTGCATTAGCTGGCTTGACAAAACCCCAGTGTCGTCACGGTGGTCCTTCTTCTTCTTCGATTAATTGTTATTCATTTTCCCTAAAAGAATCCCAAAAGAAGTTCTGATTAAAAATGAGAATGGAGAGAACTGGTCAATTTGTGTGGAGGAAAACACAACTAACCACTAGCTCACATGGCCCAGAACCTAAACAAGCAAGAAAAAATGCCTATGGATGGTATCGCGAAACCTGCTTGCCTTATGGCTTCTGTAGGTCTGGGGATGTCAGCAGCGTAAGTGCATCATCTGCTGGGAGAAGTTGGCTAATGCTAACACGTCAATCTTAGGCCTTCAGAAACCAAATACCCATTCTGAGAGAAACTTGGCCAACATCAAAGGAGCACCTTCTGTTGGTTTGTGTCAGAGTGTCTAATAAGGCGATGGAAGCAAGCTATATGGCAGTAGAGCAGCGACATTAGTCAATGTTGCCAAGTGCTTGCTCATAGGGGGTCATCTGACTGTTGGGGTTTTCTGTCTAATATTGTGGGGTCTTTACCCTAAAATATAAAGTGCCTTGAGGCGACTGTTGTGATTTGGCGCTATATATAAATAAATTGAATGGAGTATGCACCTGTACACCTGCTAACATGCTAGGTCCAGGTGGTGCCCATGTGCTGTCAAAGGTTCCTTAGTGTCACATCAAATGACTTGGAGATCATTTTGCATAAATGTGGATACAGGTTTTTCTTTGAAGTTTTGGCTTGCCTGAGTATTGCTTAGGCACAAAACATTTGAAAAACCACTATTCTAATAAAACTAACACACAACAGTTAAGTCAACTGGATACATTTGCATATCACTGCGAGTGCTCTGTTTGTAGGGTACTGTACGAATCCAGCTCAGATTTGCCACAGCTTGTACTGTACACTCAGTGCACCTCTTGGTTCATTGATGCCTGTGCCAGATGTTTACTGGGTGATGAACTTAACAAACTTTCAGTTGACGGGGAGTATTCAAAAACTTACTTTTGTGAAACTAAAACAGTTGATTGCTCAGCTGATATGTGACTAATCACCTAAGTATGATCTGTTACCCACTGGAAAACATTTTGGACTGGGAAATGCAAAATCAGCAGCCAGTCCTTTCCCCCTGCGTACATCAGACTGACCTGAAGTCGTGTGTAATACTGACGGATAGCGAGTGCAGTATTGTCTGATTGTTTTATTTATTTGGGATATGTCTTATTTGTGGATATTGCCTCCTTCCCCCATCTGGTTTTCTATCTGTTATTGTTAATTATTTTAATAATCTCTGACACTTATGGTCACTGTGTGTTATGTTGAATTTCTGCTCTAATTTGTACATTGTTGGACAGTGAAGTTAGGCAGGGCAGGCTTGTTGCCTTGACTGTACGTGGACCAACTGCATAGACAACCCCCAAGAGCGCTTTCTGAACCAGGAAAAGCACTGGAATGTAGAAAAACAGAATATTGAAGCAGCAGGTATAACAACACTCGTCTATATTTAGACCCATTCTCAACAAGACATGTTTTCAGGATTGAAAATGTAGTTCTCATGAAAAGCAAGTAGAATTAGTTGACTTATAGTGGTCATGCTCATGGTATTGCGCTGACATCAGTGTGTGTTTCTCGCTGATGTGGCTTACGCAGCTCTTTGCCAGTGCAACTGACAGCCATTATATTGTTGTGGAGTGTGAGCTCTGGCCTGTGCTTCATTAGTCTGGTTCTATTCCCATCACATACAGCAAAGCCTTCGAGCACTCTCTCTGTCCTGACTGACTACTTCCTTCATACAGCAGTGCCCATATATGGCAATGCCTTCCAGAAGGAGAATCTGTCTGTAATTGACTTATCTTTCACTCGCTTTCTTTGGCTCTTTGCTCAAGTGAACCCTCTTTTAAACGAATGGAAAAATAGTTGACCTCTTTGACACTTGGCAAGTCGTTTACACCCAGTGAAGCAGAGGAAATCACTGACAACCAAACCCCTTCCTTTAGATAACTCCCCCTTGTGCCTTTTAGATTTTAACACTGTGCTTTTCACTAATAAGTTTTTATTTTCCTGGTAGATATGTGGATGGAGTGTGTCAGTGGTCAGTGTTAGACTACTGTCAGTTTTGGGCAGCACAGTCCACAAAGATTCAACTGTTGACTCTGCAGAAAGCTCCAGCTCTGATGTGTTTGCAAAACTGATCAGACAGGCCCGTCCTTACTATGTCGTGGTTTCTCATTTAACTCTGTCATTGTTTGATTGTGTACTCACACACTCTGTCACGTTGTTGCTGTATGTTGCAACATCTCTCTGGTGTGGTTCGTTATGCAGCACAATAGAAGGATGGGTTTTACTTAAGATCCTCCTAAATATTTTGTGAATTGCTTTCACAAAGTGCTGGGCAGCAGGAGTTTGATGCAGGGAACACTGGCTCATTTTGTACCTGAAAAAGATAAAGGTTAATGAGAGGAAACTGTAACCAGAACAGGGTGTGTACAGGTTTCTCAGTAATCAGTTCCAATTACTGGCTCTAACTACCTAGAGTAAAGAGTAAAGAGTGTTATTATTCTCAACTTGCATCTACTCATTTCCGTAGACTAACAAGCAGACTGGGTAGCATTTTATTATTTATTATTACATTTATTGATATTTAGAAATCATGGCCTAAATTCACGATTGATTTTTACACATCGCTTTGAAGCTGATTGTTCGTCGCTACAGGTCATTCCAGGCTCCTGTTACCTAGGTAACCCTGTATTTTATTTACGACTTGGCCATATGTCAATCACCGGTATCTTGTACTCTTATTGGCAGTTGCTTCAACCGCTTTATCTCAGTTTACATCTGAAAGTAACTTTCCTTACAGTCTACATGTTTTTTTTGTTCTTTTTGTTTTCTTTTAAATTAAAGTTATATTGGTTAGAAGAAATGTAAGCCATAAAATTAAAAAAACAAACAAAACAAATGTTATTGATACCATTTCAGCTGACTTCTGTCCAATTATTTTCACTAATGGTTGGATAAAGCATTGATCGCTCTATGCTAACAAGGTTAACTGTGAATCTGTGCTGTACTGCTTGTATAACCAAAGTCCTCCTTCTTTTAATATCTCTAGTATAGCGTTTGGCGTGTTGGGCAGATTGCAAAAAATGCTTAACAATATAGTCACGTTATAAAAAAATGTAGAGGTGGTGGTAGTGTTAACTAGATATTCTCACATTGACGTGACTAAAACCATTTAAGACCCATCCAAACTTAATTTAACACCGTTTAATACTTTTAAGTCCTTTTTATTAGTAAATGTACATTTTATACATTTTAAGCCACCCTGTGGAAGGGGCACTTGGAGCTTCATATCCTGTGGGTTCCTTTTCAAGTGAACTGTCTTTCTACACATAGTCCCACAGACCCCGTTTCATCCGACACTGGTGCCCCATCATTCGGTACTAGAAAAGTTCATTTTAACAGTCTTGGGTTTTGATGGAACTTGCATATACCCTGACTACTTGTTTCTCAGGCTGCAGTAGAGACCCGTGCAGGCTGAGATGTTCAGGGCCAAAAGGCCTGTGAGCTGTCTGGAATGCACTCAGGGAGGGGTATGAAGCGGAGCTGTCCTTTGACGTCAGCACAGTTCACTGGTAAGGCAGAGGAGGAGGACGACCCAGAGATTCAGCCACAGCCAGGAATGCAACTTAAAGATAAATGGATGAAGGAGAAGAGGGGGTGAAGGAAGAGGCAAAGTAGAGACACAGACTGAGAGAGAGAGAGCAGTTGATTGCATTGCAGTGAACTCCTTTGGCACAGTTTTCAGTGTAAAGAGTGTGACCAAACCCAAATGTAGCAGCTCATGCACATGGACCTGAGCTGACCAAATTAGGAGAAAAGAACTAGAGGTTTCTCAAACATAACTTTCACTGATCTTGCGCACAGACATGCTGTGAAAAGCTAGTGGAACATCTTTTATGAACGAAGCTGTTGTGTGAGTGAAACCAAACAGCTGTTTTAGCCAGGCAGAGAAAGTAGTGATACTTTCTGACACCAACAGTGTGCATTCATTTGGAAAGCGCAAGAGAGAGAGCTGTGGCTAGCTGGTTAGCGCCAACTGAATTTTCAGAATAAAAGGAGGAATTTGTCCAGTCGTGGATGGCAGCATTCTTCTCAGATGGATGAAAAAATACAAATAAAAAAACAGCTAAAATAAGGCTATTAATAAGCCTGGGTGGCCACGAAAGTAAAGATAAGTTGACATATTTGAGCACCTCTTTCTGTGTACCACAGGTCAAAAGTTCCATATTATTTACTGAATATCACAGAGTCAGAAAACTTGCAACAGTGTAATGTTTAAAACTTTAAAACTTTTAACTATAAATTTGCTCATTTGCTTTCTTGTCAGGGGAAAAATAGTACTTACTAGGGTACTCTTGTTATACGACATACCCTCTCTGCAGTTGCTTCCTATCCCTCTTGAATGTCACCTGTAGAATATGGTGAAAACCTTTGCAGCTCAGGCTGAGAGATCATGATTTTCAGTCCTTAACATGAGTAAAATGGATGCTACAAAACACTGGGTCGTATGCTTCCCATCATGCCACATGATCACAACAAAGCCAAGGGACTCCAGTTGACAGCACTGTGATATCTGATGGATTTTTCTACAAAACTTCCTAACATTAGATATGAAATCAAAAATCAAGTCAAACGCACACCGATTATGCAGCCAGACTTTCAAAAGTCGAACTGTGAACCAGACAAGTAATAAACTGCTCTGCTTCTCTTGGGTGAAAGGAATACTGAGACTAAAGAATCGCCACAACGTGGCAGAAGTTAGATTCTGACATAGTTTACTCTTCATATTCCCCATGAATATTCATGTATTCATGTATTCCAAAAGAACACAGCAAGTCACTACCTGTTGCTGCCACTCCTGTTACATTTGTGTTAAGTAATAGGTTGTTTCTGCCGCAGAGAGACACGTGTGATCAATGACATCGGTATGCATCATTAGTATTAGTTCAGTTATTTTTGGGCCTGAATGTGATGTGAACCTTTAGGACACATTCTGACTTTTAACACACTTTCAAATGTTTTAAAGCACTTCTGTCTAAACATCATTAGTAATCTGGGCCATTTGTGTTCAGCTGAATTGTTGAACAGAATCACAGGCTGTGTGGATATGGGCGGGCATGTTGTTGGGTTTCTGTCAAGGCCGTCGGGTGCAGCAGGGTTAGTATGCAGGGCGTGGGCTGGCACGGGTGCCACTTAATCTGCAAATCAGCTCCTTTCCCCTCCGAGATACAGCCACCGCTCCGCTCACTACCACCTCTCCGGCTGGAAATTGGTCTTGCTGGGTTGCCATGGTAATCAGATGTGGGTACCACCTCCCACTCCCTCTCTTTCTGTTGACTGGTGAAGCTGCAGTGCAGTAGTGACAGACCAAAGGATGCTGGGATACCTCCCCACAAGCTTGTAGTGGTATGATCTGAAGTCAAGGTCACTGGATTGCACTGTGTGTTTCTGTGTGTCTGTTAGAGACACAAATCTGTGTCTGTGTGTGTTTCCTGCTCTGCCTTAACTTAACCTTATAATGAAAGGGGATCCTCCCAGACAGGCGCTGCTGGTTTCTGGTGTGTGTGTGTGTGTGTGTGTGCATGCGTGTATGTGTCCTATATTAGGCCTAACTCACTGTCAGCTGAGCCAGCACAGCCATGCAAACACATCAGTGCAGAGCTGGGAGGGGAGGGTGTGAAATCACTCAACACTGGACATGCAAACACTCCTTGCTCGGGTATTGTGCTCAGTATTGTGCTTCAGCTGTAGTAGCTGAAGGATAGATGGCAGAGAGTTTGTTAGCTGTAAAACCTTTTAAATTCTTCACATGAAATGGCGCTTGAAGTTTATTTTATTTTATTTGTTTGCCTTTAAAAACCTCCACCTTTTGGACAGTCTGAAAAATAGCCCCAGTCACACCCTTCAGGTAGGGCATGTGTGATCACAGGATGCGTCGGGCTGTGGTGCAGGAGTGTTTATCGTCCGCGCCTAAGATCTCTGGGCAGAAATGGCATGCTGCACATGTACACACACACACACTGCTGCTGCACACACACTGTTGTCCTTCAGGGTCAGAGGGATTCACCTGCAGGAATCTGACACACACTACCTTTCATGCCAGCTCTTTAAAGCCACTGAGGAAGACTTTCTCCTTAGAAAAACAGACCCCTCTGTCTGTGTTGTTGCTGGATCCTTCTGACCATGTATGTGCGATCTATCCATTAAGTGTTGTTTGACACCTGCTTGGATTTCATTCGTGTTGCTGTGGTGTCGTCTGACAGCAACAGTCTTGCTCAGCTCTGGACCATTTCTGTGGTTTACTAAGCAGGAAGAAAAGAATAGGTGTCTGTAGTAGCTGTTATTTTTCATGCAAGCACAGGAGTATGTAGGGCAGTGGCAAAATGTAGAAATACATCAGGGAAAGGTGAAAATTCAACTCAGAAAGACAGTGAGATGTGGCGGTCCTCAGTGCTGTTTGCACGTATCTACTACTCTGCTTAGTTTAGCATTGCTCATATGTGAAGCTGTAAATGATCACATCCTATTTAACTGATTTTCAGCAGAAATGTCTTCCAAACTGAATAGGATATCTTTTACTGCGCGTAGTTCATGTTGCAGAAAGGGGGTAGAAAAAAAAACTAGGAATGCACTGATAGTTTTTACCCACTGACTTTTAAGTCTGTATCAAATGTAATGTGTCTGTGGCACTAAAAGTATCAAAAATCAACTGCTGGATTCACATGGTTTTTTGTTTTGTTTTTTTTTGTGTGTGTGTTTAATACTTAGCTCAAATGGAATAACTTTGTACATTGAGACGGGATCTTGTAATCTTAAAACAGGATTAAAAAAAAAAAAGTAAGATAATGTGTCGTGTAACAGTGTACAAGACCTGTTATAGACCAAAACCAGCCAGGCTTATCAGTGGGTGAAGTTTACTGCTGTATTTTATGAAAATTCTGTTCTAAGACGTGCTTTTTAAAGTATGTTTTGTATTTATTAAAATTTCTTTTTACCTTTAAGTCTGTTCTAAGGTCTCATGACTGATCAGTCATTATTTAAATAAGATGGAAGCTTGTTGCAGTCCCCTGTCTAAAATCCTCCTCACTTGTTCTGTGTGTGAAGTTGACCTGCTGACTTTAATACCAGTCATATGTACATTTGCCACTATGGGCCCATTTCATGGACTCTCAGAGCTTCTTGTCACTTGACCACTGTAACTTCTCCCCTTCCCCCTTCTCTTTCCCGTTCTGTTACACAACAGGAAGTGCGTCCACAAACACTACAGACTACATCTACAGCTCCGGAAAAAATTAAGAGACCACTCCAAAATTATCACTTTTTCTGATTTTGCTATTCATAGGTATATGTTTGAGTAAAATGAACATTTTTATTTTGTTCTATAAACTACTGACAACATAACTCCCAAATTCCAAATAAAAATATTTTCATATAGAGCATTTATTTGCAGAAAATGAAAAAATTGTCAAAATACCAAAAAAGGTCCAGTGTTTTCAGACCTCAAATAATGCAAAAAAACAAGTTCATATTCATTTTTAAACAACACATTACTAATGTTTTAACTTAGGAAGTGTTCAGAAATCTATATTTGGTGGAATAACCCTGATTTGCAATCACAGCTTTCATGCGTCTTG
>VUQI01028128.1:0-27238 GCA_015106735.1 Paratilapia polleni
TGGGATAATATGGTACTATGAGGTCTTTAAGATATGATGGGGCCTGATTTTTTAAGACTTTGTATGTGAGGAGAAGGATTTTAAATTCAATTCTGGATTTAACTGGTAGCCAATGAAGAGAAGCTAATATGGGAGAAATATGGTCTCTCTTTCTAGTCCCTGTCAGTACTCTCGCTGCAGCATTCTGGATTAATTGAAGGCTTTTCAGGGAGCTTTTAGAACAACCTGATAATAATGAATTACAATAGTCCAGCCTAGAAGTAATAAATGCATGAACTAGTTTTTCAGCATCACTCGGAGACAGGATGTTTCTAATTTTAGAGATATTACGCAAATGCAAGAAAGGAGTCCTACATATTTGTTTAATATGCACAAGATCTAAGGGCAACAGAGCAGTTGTGTTATCTGTTGCTAATACACATGTAAAACTGGTGGATCTGAACCTGTGAGTGAAGCAATTGCACTCTCTCGCTGGCATCCAGCAGCTCCTGCTCAGCTAGCTTGCGGCTCCTCTCGGTCTGCTCCAGAGCTGCTCGGATCTCCTCCATTTCAGCCTGCATGAGGTTACTCCTGCGCTCCGACATGGCGACCTGCTCTTTCATGTCATCGTTGTTTTTCAGAACATCATCGAGTTGAATCTGGACCTCCTATACAGTAAAATTATCAAAAGAAGCGTGTTTTCAGTTTGAGTTAAAAAAACAAACACTGCTCACTCTGTACAGATGGCTGACCTTGAGCTGAACTTGAATGGTCCTCAGTTGTTTTTGAGCCTCGGCCGCCTGCCTGTTAGCGTGGCTCAGCTGGACCTCCATCTCATTCAGGTCTCCCTCCATCTTCTTCTTCACTCTCAGGGCGTCATTTCTGCTCCGGACCTCGGCATCCAAATTACTTTGCATTGTGTCAGTGGCTCTTTGGCTGTTTCTCTTCAGCTGTTCGATCTCCTCGTCCTTCTCGGCTATCTTCTTGTCCACCTCAGACTTCACCTGGTTCAACTCGAGCTGGATTCGAAGGATCTTGGATTCCTCGTGCTCCAGGGAGGCCTGAAAAAAAAACATGCAGTCATAATGACCAGATATGGCAGAGTTTGTTCAAATAGATATGATTTCATATTTTTCTTCTACTTACCTCTGCCTCTTCCAGAGCTGTCTGGGCCTCTAGCTTCTCCTGCTCAGCCTGTTTCTTTGATTTCTCAAGCTCGTGGATGGTTTTCCCCGTCTCTCCCAGCTGCTCTGTGAGATCCATTATTTCCTCTGCAGTGAAAAGGAAGTTATGATAATGTTCTACCGTTTGCTGCAATACTAGAGATTAAAAAAAGGGTCTCGACATACGTTGCAGATTTTTATTTTCCCGTTTGAGGGTCTCCACTTGTTCCAGGCATTCTTCGAAGGCATTCTTCATCTTGAAGTTCTCCGTGCCCAAAGATCGCACCTCTTTTAGAGTTGACTCCAGCTCTGCTTGGCCCTCCTCATATTTCTGCTTCCACTCAGCAACAACCTTTACAATAAAATTATCATATATCAGTAAATTGTTCAAGATAAATATATCATTTTATTGCCAAAGCCTGATGCTGTTTGCATGGAGACACTGAAAAAAAATCAGGAATTATACAATCTGTATCCCTTCTTTGGGTCTTTGCTACCAGATATCCTCTATAATAGTGTCAGGCCACAGTGATTAGAACTGCTTTTACTATCAAAATTCTGTGAAGCCCTGTGAAGAGATCAATGGGAGTATGTGGTACCAGGGTTACGAACCAGTCCTTGCATAACCATTCCAGCACATCCGAGCACAACTGAGCTGTTTCGGTATTCTTGGCACAAAGTCAAGCATGTTTTCAGTGGGTGTTGGACTCCAAGGTTGCCCCTTGCTTCCAGTCCTGTTTGTGATATTCATGGGCAGGATTTCAAGGTGTAGCCAGGGTGAAGAAGGTGTCCAGTTTGGGAACTCCAAAACTGTGTCTCTTTTTGCAGATGACGTGGTTCTGTTGGCTGTATCAGGACACAACCTGCAGCACGCACGTTTGCGGTTTGTAGTGGTGTGTGAAGCACCCGGGATTAGACTCAGCGCCTCAGAGTCTGAGGCCAAGGTACTCTGCCAGATTGTGGCTTGCTTCCTCTGGGATAGGAGAGAATTTCTGACCCAAGCAGAGACAAACTGGCAGAGTGGTGTGACCACAACTGTAATGCAGGTGTTGCACCAGACCATTAAGTCAGAATTGAGCCAGAAGGCAAAGCTTTTGATTTACCAGTCAGCTCAGTTCAATTTACGTTGAGTTTTATTTACATAGAGCTATTTTACAACAACCATCATCTCAAGGGACTTTATATTATAAGTTAAAGGCCTATAATATTAGAGAACCAAAGGATTACACAATCCCCTATGAGCAGAACAACTCCCTTTTAACTCAAAGAGAACCAGGCTCAGAACAGGCCCCTACTGGTTGGGGGCAAGGGAAAAGAGAAGCCAGGATAGAGGGGAAAGACCACAAACAGTAAATTTATATTTAAACCTTCAGCTTGAGCTCTGGTTAGTCACCAAAAGAACAAGATTGCAGATACAGGTGGCCCTCTGTAGGGTGACTGTGTTCAGCTTTGGAGTTAGGGTGAGGAGCTCGGAAATCTAGTGGGAGCTCAAAGTGGAGCCACTGCTCCTTCACTCTGAAAGGAGCCAACTGCAGTGGTTCAAGAGGGAGGGATTATATGTTTCATCTAGTCTGAGAGGGTCTCAGGATCCTCCAGGAGAAACTGGAAAGTGCTCCCAGGGAGAAGGACATCTGGAATGTCCCGCTTAACCTGCTAATGCTAAAGCAGGAGGAAATGGATGGATACATCTATGAATGTTTAGAGTTTAGAGTTACTGACAAAGGTTGGGAATGTTCTTCCAGGAATTAAAAAAATAAAAACCACAGCTTGAGAGCTTTAGCTGCTGAAGCTTCCCTAGATTTTTTTTTAATAGAAATAATTTGATCCCAATAGAGACATTTTAAGTTTTACCTTGCTCATATATATTCATCCAGACATTTGCCACAGTTTAAGTAATTCTCACCTATTCAACTTGGTTCCTCCATACACTACCTGTGTAGTTTTGATATTCCATCTACTGAACATCTTAATTAATGTATCAATCACACTAGCATGCAATTTTAGGACATCTCATTAAAACCTTGTCAAAATTTCTCTGCTTCTTGTCCAAAGCGGCAGCAGCAGCATTAGACCTCTCCATGTCCATCATTAGGTCCTCCACCTCTCCTTGCAGCCGCTGCTTTGTCTTCTCGAGAGAAGAACACTTGGAGTTAACAGCCTCCACAGCTTCTTCTGCCTCCTGCAGACGGAGGGCTAACTTCTTCCTGTAGGAGAACATGGAGTCATCATTAGATCCCATTGGAAGACCCTGTTTTGAGCTGCTGCGAAGGCTGTTCTTACTTTGCCTCCTCGAGCTCCTCGGTTCGTTGGATGGCGTCTGTCTCGTATTTGGTTCTCCATTGTGCCACCTCGCTGTTCGCCTTGGACAGGCAGCGATGCAGCTCGGCTTTGGCCTCCTGCTCCTCCTCATACTGCTCTCTTAGCAGCTCGCAGTCGTGACGTGATGACTGCAAACTGTGTGCTAAGGCATTTTTAGCCTGAATAGAATAAAAGCGACACCATAAACACTTTAAACGGTCAGACATTCATGCTTGCGTGTTTTGTCACACCTTACCTTCACCTCCTCCTCATGAAGTCGTTTCAGCTCCTCAATCTGCTGAATGAAGCCTTGCTTTCCCCGGGTTAACTGTGACATCAGGGATTCCTTTTCTTCCAGCTGCCGAGACATCTCAGCTGGATTAGAGATGTAAAAATAATTAGAACAAGTTCATCTGTGATTTTATGTGACTTCTGGCTGGATTTTTTACTTTACTCCTCACCGTTTTCTGTCTGAAGCCGAGCTTTCTGGGTTGAAAGATCGTTTATGAGTCTCAAATGCTCCTCCTCTTTGGTTTTTACCTCGTTAAGTTGATCTTCGAGTGATCGGCACATTTTCTCTAAATTAATCTTCAAATTTAAGAAATACAAAGAGACAAACCTTGTAATCTTTTTACATTGAAGTGAACATAAAATTAAGTTGAGTTTGATAACCAACCTTTGCTTTGGCCATGGATTCCATATTGCTTGACAAGTCATCCAACTCCAGCCTTAACTCGCTCTTCTCCTTCTCCAGTTTCTGCCGGACTCTCTGCATGTTATCCAGCTGTTCTCCCATTTCGGCCACACAGTCTGCGTGTTTCTTGCGCAGAGCAGCAGAAGTAGCATCGTGCTGCAGCATGCATTCCTCCAGCTCCCTGCGTAGTTTGAGGAACTCGGCTTCACGCTTCTTGTTCATCTCGACCTGGGCAGCTGTTGCTCCTCCGGCCTCCTCCAGCCTCTCGCTGATCTCCTCGAGCTCCCTGGACATATCAGACCTCTGCTTCTCCACTTTGGCTCGAGCCGAACGTTCAGCCTCGATTTCCTCCTCCAGCTCCTCAATTCGGGCCTGTATTGTGAATGTGATTTCTGAATTTTATCATTTAATAATGGTTGTATATTTGTGAATTTTGTCAGAGTGTTTTGTGTAGTAATATCCTTAATGTACCTGCTGAGTTTCTGAACCCTCTGATAATGCTGCTTTTCACAAGTTTAAATTGTAAATTTTTAGTACATGCTGTGTGTTGTTATCATTTTTTTCTGTTGATCTGCTCTTCTCTTACATTTGTGGTATTTATTAACCTGGGACATATTAGACAGCTGGTTCATGTAGTCTACAGTTTGAATGTGGGAAAAACAGGCAGCTGTAAATATCTGAACCACTTTTCTTTATACAAAATGGTTAGATGACTGGGGCAGAGCAACTTATACCTCCTTATCCGAAGCTCGTGTGGAGCCAGTCCTGCCTTGGTCCATTTTGAAAACCAGTCCACAGTTTTGATAACCAAACTTAACATAGAAGAAGCTGGGGTAATGTCTTTGGAAAAAATGTCAGACAGGATATAAGGGATGCATCTGCAAATCCTTTGTGATTTTCTTGCAGGACTCAGGAGTCTTGTGGAGCCACGTAGGTGGCAGCTTCTTCTTTTTTTTTTTTTTTTGGAGGAAATGCAAAAAAGGCAACTGAAACATTTCCCGGTCAGCTGAGTGGTCAAAGGGTTGTCGGAGAACCAGCGGCATGGTGCTGGAGGATGTGCTGGAATATCTGATCTGCTGCTAACATATTGGAATTGGTGCCAGATTCCACAGGGCATCTTCAGATGTCTGGCAGTCCCATAGACTATAGCTTCCATATCTGAAAAGTGAAGCCAGTGTGGTACCTTGAAGTGCTTTAAACCTGCATTCTTTTCCGGTTGTATGGAAGCCTATTGATCTATGGCCTCATTAAACACTTTCCTGATGAGTTTGTAGTTTCAGGCTCGTTTCAGGTCTTAATGGATTCAAAAAGCTGCTTTCAGCTGCTCCCTTGTCACAAGGGGTTCTTTTCACACCAGCAGTCTACCAAGCAAATGTGGAAACCACTACACTATGGAGCCACAGTCCTGATAAATACAACATGTTCGCTTTGTAAACAAGGGTGGGGCTATATTGTGATTGACAAGTAACTACCATATTAGTAGCAGCAGTATGCAGTGTCCCTTAGTTTCACAGTCAGATCTGCCACACACGTGACATCTAGTTTCAAAAAGCTAAGATGGTGACGTTGAAAATTAGTCTATGAGATTTCAGAATTTAGGAAAACCAATGGATGACGCTACTGCAGTCCATCTTTATGTGCAGTCTATGGGCACTCCAAGCCAATGATCTATTAGGCAGATGGTCACAATGTTTTGGACATAATTGTAAATTCTAACATTAAAGTTGTGTAGTATTTTTGAAAAACACTATGAAGAAAATCACACAATGCTGCTTTGTATTATAGAGGTCCCAGATGTGCAACCTGGAGATAATATATACAACATGTATTATGTTGTCTTTCTACTCAACAGAATTAATGGAAATGGTTGGAAGTGTCTGTCTGAGCTTTTCTCATCTCCAAACTATCATCTGTAAATAATGCCAAAGTGGACAGTCAGATAATTAAAACTATTCCTCACCTGGAGCTCTTTGATTTTCTTCTGTAGCTGACCACCAAGTGCTTGTTCGTCTTCTATCTTCGACTGCAGTTGTGACAACTCAAAGTCTTTCCTGTAAAAAAAACAAAACAAAAAACAACTCACTGATTATCGGAAATTCGCAAAATTCATCTTTTAACACGATACAGTGTTAAAGCACAACACCCAGAGTGTTGTGCTTTTATTGCTCAGGTTTTAAGGCTAAAAGATAAGAAATCTGTTACTCTCAGTGAGCTGTCTGTGTTTCAAGTTAACCATAAATGAAAAATATACTCTAAAACCAAGATAAACTGTACTGTATATTCTAAAGGCGGTGACTTTTTAAAAGGCTGAATCATGATAGAGAAGGAAGAAAAAAGGAGCATTTTATTGAGCAATGAAAGTGGAGCAGCTCTTTGTGTAAGGTTTTGTAAGAAAAAAAGCCCTTTGTGTGTTACTTTCAAAATGCTCCTTTATAATATACACTCACTGGTTTCTCCTATATATATATAAAAAAAAAAATGCTGTTTTCACCACCAAGAGGAAAAACATTCACTCTTTACTTTTTCAGCTTTTCGTCCAGCTGCTGCTTGTCATTCTCCAGATCCATTATGGACTCCTGAGCAAGTTTCAGATCGCCATCCAGCTTTCTCTTGGCTCTTTCCAGATCCATACGGATTTTCTTCTCTTGCTCTAGTGAACCTTCCAGCTAAAAATACAGCCATCATATAAATCTTAACAATAGCAATACAGTGAACTACTGTATGCCTTTCCAGTCTGTTCTGTATGCAGAGTAACTCACATCATCGACCTGCTGCTCTAGTTTGGTCTTGGCTTTGGTCAGGACGTTTACTTTGTCCTCCTCTGACTGCAGGTCGTCCAGTGTTTGCTGATGAGCTTCCTGCAGGGCTTTCTTCTCCTTGGACAGTTTGGTGATGTTTTCATCTTGGCTCATGATTTCTTCCACCAGGTTTTTCACCTACAGTGATGATGAAGAAAGAAGATATAACAGTTCTCCTCGACTGAGTTGCTGTAGCAGTGGCATGGAGGCTCACCTTGTTTTCTACTGCATGTTTTTCCTTCTCCACTTTAGCTAAGGTCAGCTCTAAGTCGTCGATGTCCTTCTTCAGTTCAGAACACTCATCTTCGAGCTTCCTCTTCTTGGCGGTCAGCTCAGCATTTATCTCCTCCTCATCTTCAAGTCTCTCAGTCACCTCCTTCAGCTTGGCTTCCAGCTGGATCTTGCTTTTGATGAGTCCTTCACATCTCTCCTCTGCATCCAGCAGGTTGTCAGCTTCCTGATATCAAGATTGTGAACTAGTATTATTTCTAAACAATCACAGTACCCATTTGGACTATAAGTGGTTCTTTCTTTGGTTTAACTTACGGCCTGGACTTGAAGTAGGAGATCATTCTTCTCCTGTACGATGGAGACCATTTTCTCTTCAAGCTCCCTCCGCCGGGTTTCTGATTTGGACAAATCTTCCCTGAGTTTTGTGAAATCCACCTTCATTTGGGCCATTTCCTTCTCAGCCTCGGCGCTCTTCAGAAGAGGTTTCAGCTTAAAGTACAGCTTCATCCACGGCCAGTGTTTTACGTTCATGAAGGAACGGAAGTTATACTGGATCGTGTAGATGGCTTCCCTGTCAGTAAGTAAATAATACATTACTGTAGCTTACATTGCAAATTTCATCCCTGATACTTCTATCATATAGTAGGGATTACACAATACAATGTATTCCCTATAGGGATACTATAGGGAATATATTTTTTCTCTTTTAAGAAGCACAATTATCATGTCATGTAAATCATGTCATGTTGCTTTGCTGCCCATGTTTTTAATGTCAGCCAGTGGTTTTAAGTGTTCACAGTGGTTTGGGTTTCTTAGGGTGTTTTTCCAAAAAGTATGCAGTATTCATCAGTGGTACATTAGCTCATATTGAGTTTTAGGTCATGTTCTCAGCATGCAGCAACATCCAGAGCTGAAAAATGAAGTCATCTTGTGAGTGCTAAAATCTGCAGTTCTTCTAATGGCCACTTGAGGCTGGCTCCAAAACAGAGTCAATCCCCATAGACTCTCATGTTAAAATGTCCAACTTTACAGCAAAAATAAACATGTTTACAGCCTGCTGCAGAAGAGCGTTTCTGTCTCTACAGCTAATTTCCCCATTTGTGACAACTGCAGGAAGGAGGAATAGGTTTTTTTTTATACCTCACCAGTTTGGATTTTATTAGGTTTAAAGTTTAGCAGTGTGGCTGTTTTAACTGATAGGGGTGCCAACACAGGAAGCTGTAGCTGGTATCTGGTAGGCTTTACCTTAGCTAATTGGAGTCCCTGAACTGAATGTTGTGACCATGTTTGTGCTCTTGGTACTTTTTGAAGCATTTTAATGGAATTATATTAGTAATTATCTGAGTGGAGGAGTTTAAGTAACTCAGGGTCTTGTTCATGAGTGAGGGGAGAGTGGAGCGTGAGATCGACAGATGGATTGGTACCAGTCCATTGTGGTGAAGAGAGAGCTGAGCGTAAAAGTGAAGCTGTCGCTTTACCAGTCGATCTACGTTCCTACCCTCAACTATGGCCACGGGTTGTGGGTAGTGATTGAAAGAATGAGATCGCGGATACGAGTGGCAAAAATGGGTGGCTGGGCTCTCCCTTAGAGACAGGATGAGGAGCTCAGTCATTTGGAAGGGACTCAGAGTAGAGCCGCTACTCCTCCACATGGAAAGGAGCCATTTGAGGTGGTTCAGGGATCTGACTAGGATGCCTGCTGGACACCTCCTGGGTGAGGTGTTTCAGGGATGTCCTGCCAGGAGGAGTGATTACATCTCTCGGCTGGCTTGGGAACGCCTCAGTGTCCCCTCGGGTGAGCTGGAAGAGGTGGCTAGGGAGAGGGAGCTCTGGGGTTCTCTGCTTAGACTGCTGACCCCACAATCCTAACCCAGATAAGCGGCAGAAAATGGATGGATGGATGGATAACTGACCATTAATATGGTCTCGTTTTTGTGTCCTGACCTTAGTCTCTAGCACTATTTGTCAGTTTGGTGAATAAGTCAGAAACAAGTACTTTATGTAAAATCTGAGCGATACGAACGAGCTATGCAACCTTCTATAGAGTGCTGCAGAGATGAGTGGGATGTTAGCATCTCCCTGGTTACCACGCTGAAAAGCCAATGACATATTTCCATAGTCTTTTGGATAGTCAGAGAACATGACCTCTGTAATGTTTGCACATTTCATTCATCAATATTATCACCATTTTTTACGATTTTGAAGTGTTAAGCAATGCTAATGTTAGGCTATAAGCCAACTACACCACACAGTCCCATGACTTTAAAGTTACCACTGCTAAGCTGCTGTATTCGGTGCGATGGCGTTGGCAACTTAATTTACTTATTTAAGTTACTTGTTAGGAAACGTCTTCTCTGGTACGTGTAAAATCATTAAGGTTCAACAGCGGGATACTGACTGATGTATTTTATGTTGTATAACAAAATATGAAAACGTCTAAAGTTCATGTTAAGCACAGACCTTATATTGGACTTATTTCAAACCAAACTGACTTTAAGTTGAGGGAACCAGGTTTTAAGAATTCTTGCAGTCTTACAAGATAAGACCACCTGACAATTGATGTGCAGACTCAGAAATACAGAAGCAATTAATCTATGGAGACATATAAATTACAAAAATAAAAACTTAATTATTTCCTCTTTCTTCTTTTTTCATCCACCATTCATGAATACAGTAAACATCTTTACTTTCTGGCCAGCATCTTCTGATACTCCACCCGGACGAGGTAGCCGCGACACAGAGCCTGAGTGGACATCACAACCTGCGCCAGCCGATCATCTCTCATCTCCTCCAAGGCGCCGAGCAGGCCGGCTTTAAAAAACACCTGAAATTAGAGGTAATTACTACCTTCACTGCTCATTAGTCTCTTTACTCTCTTTACCGAGACTATTTAACCCGTGTGCTCAAGCAACTAAAAACCTTAGTGTGTCCAAACTTATACTGGGTGTGATCCACGTCGATTGAGCCCAGCAGTTTCTCCGCAGCTTTTTTGTTATCCATGAACTGTCCCTCTGGAACGGCACTGGCGTTAAGAATCCTGTACCTGTAAGAGGAGTTACAGATCGGACTGTGTATGACACCAAATGTTATGAAATATTAAAAAATGTAAAGCTTTGTGTGTTTACCTCTGTTTGAAGTCCCCATACAGGATTCTGCTGGGAAATCCTTTCCTGCAGATCCGGATGCCTTCCAGCACGCCATTACAGCGTAGCTGGTGGATAACGAGGCCATTCTCCATAACACCTATTATTGAAGGCCATAATTATTTTTAGTTACATTAGTGTGGTTATATGAATGTCAAAATGAGGGGATTATCAAAAAACTACCTGGTGTTTTGCTCTCGTTTGGTATCAAGCAGCGCACAAAGTGGGGATGAGTAGTTCTCAAATTGGTCATGAGCTTCCCAAGATTCTCCTGTAAGAAAATCCACATGTCAAAAGGAGAATTTGTAGAAGTTTTGTTCTGAATCATCTGATATCTTTTTTACTTTAAGAAATAGTTTGACATTCTGGTGAATAAGTTTATTTGGTTATATTCGTACCTGGCGGTTGCTTAGCACATCTTAGCTGACCTGGCTCTGTCCGAAGGTGGCAAACCCGCCAACCAGCACATCTAAATTTCACTACTTTACGTGTTATATCTCCTGTGTTTATTTCATATATAAAAATCCACATGTGAGAGGTAAAATTTGTAGGATTTGTCTGAATAATAGTGTGACATCTTTTTTACTTGAAGAAATCGTTTTTGGTAAATATTTTTTTTAATTATATTTGTACCTCGCAGACAGTTAGCACAGCTTAGCACAAAGACTGTAAACAAAAACCACATACCAGCATATCCAGATCTCACTAACTAACGTGACATTATCTCCCATGTTGATTTTGTATAAAGCACTGTGTAAAAGCAACAATTTTAAGGTTATGGTCAGTAGTACTAGCATCGTGGGATCTCTGCTAAGAAACAGCAGGACCAATAACACGTCCTTCCATAAAACGGCTTTCATACATATTAAAATAAACAACTTAAGAGGCACCGGTAGGTATGATTTGTTACCTTTTAGCAGATCCTGGGCAAGCTGTTTACATTTAAAATACAGTGGAAGAGTGGTATAGATCTTCTAATCAAACTTTACCCCACAAGCCAAATTTCCCCAAAAACCATTTCTCTATACAATCAGAAAATTAGTGAACCAAACCAAAACTTTTTAGTAAGTTTTTATATATTATAAAAAAAGACACACAGTTATTATTAAGTTATTTAATTGATTTCAAGGATAATTTCTAACTGAACTAATTTCTAACACTCCTGCAAATGACTGGGAACTTTTTCATGTTACCCTGAACAGAGCTGACACCGTTTGGAAAGATGCCCCCTTCTTCTTGGATCCCTTCTTGGTTTTTCCTGCAGCTGCCTCTGCATTGATGGCACAATTTAAAGCATTCATAACAGATTTATCACTTTAATAAACAATCAAGCATTAGTGGTGGAGGTAGCTGCAGAGGCTTTTGGAAAACATGAGGATAGATAAAAAATCATACGTACCATCTGATCCAGAGTAGTTTGCATACAGCATGGCCAGTATTTTCACTGATGACTTCTGGTAAAGCTGCACCACTGACTCGTTGAGCGGGTCTTTGTTCTTCTCCAGCCACCCGGTGATGTTGTAGTCCACGGTGCCGGCATAGTGCACCAAAGTGAAGTGCGCTTCAGGCTTCCCTTTGACCATTTTGGGCTTCAAGAAGCAGTTGTTCTTGCCAAGATGCTGGTCATAGAGTTTGTTCTTAAAAGAAGTGTCTGTTGATTTTGGGAACATGCACTCTTCCTCAAGGATGGAGAAGATGCCCATCGGCTTGGGAACCATCAATTCTTATTAATAACGTTATCACTTTTGAAGCATTTAATTCAATGTTAATGTTTAGATTTAAAATTGTACAGTATGTAATACCTTTTCAATCAGCTCAATGCAGGCTGCCAGGTCCATACCAAAGTCGATGAACTCCCAATCAATCCCTTCCTTTTTGTATTCTTCTTGTTCCAGTACAAACATGTGATGGTTGAAAAACTGTTGCAGCTTCTCATTAGTGAAATTAATGCAGAGTTGCTCCATGCTGTTATGCTAGACACAAGTAGGAAACATCTTATTTAAGTAAATATACATTATTCTGTAAGCCTCTGGGAAATACACAGACATTTTAAACACCTACATCAAAGATCTCGAAGCCAGCAATATCGAGAACTCCAATGAAATGTTGTCTGGATTGCTTCGTATCCAGCTGCTGGTTGATTTGGGCGACCATCCATAAAAACATCTTCTCATAGACTGATTTTGCAAGGGCACCAATAGAGTTGTACACCTGGAAAGATGGTAAATTATCTATATACAGTACTGTGCAAAAGTCTTGAGCACAGTACAAGGACATCTAGAAATGTAGTTGAGTTGTGGCAGCAGAAGGTTCTTTGTATGATGTGACCTCCAGTCCTTTTTATGACTGAGCAAAGGAGGATGTAGCATGAAAAGAAATAGTGGAGGAATGATAGCCTTGCTTTTTGGTCTCATTTCAGTAGGTATTATCATTGTAAAGTCTACATGCATCATACTTGATGTCCTACCCAGGTTACTTAGTTTATGTCACACATTGTGTCTTGTAGTGAACTTCAGAATCTCACAGTGTGTAGGCCCCTTAAGCTACAGTCACACTAGGAAAAACAGTGGTTGGAGACCGCGGCAAGATCAAAATTATTGCGACCGTGTGCAATGAACTTACAATCTTGTTGCCTTTGAAATGGTTGCTTCTAAGACAGGGACCAGGTCTGCAACCACTCGCAGTCAGTTGCCATCTTCAAAGCCACTTTGATGCATCAAGATGGTGATTAAAAACGGCAATCAGACGGAGTCAATCTGGTACCAGTTTGCAACTGAATGGGCAATTATTTGCAAGCCTTCATCAATCTGTCTTAGAGTGACTGCAGTCAATCCGAGTCGGACCGTGATTGTTTGGAGACAGGTTGCCTCCCACCGGGCAACCTGTGCAATCAGTCGAGGGTGTTGTACACTCAACCTCTGATCGAACAGTTGGTCGCTGCAGTCGGTCGCCAAATGTGAAAAAAGTCAATGTAACCACAGAGGCAACCACTGACTTTTCCTAGCTGCAAGGAAGTTGTCGTTCTGTTTTTACCTTAGCGTGACTGAGCAATTATCAAGAAGAAATGCTTTCTGATTCTGATCGTACCTGCTGAACATTTTGCCCTTTGGTAACATACTCATTTCCAATCTTTACTCTGGGATAACAGAGGTTTTTCAGCAGATCAGCTGAGTTCAGGCCCATCAGATACGCTGCTTTATCAGCCACTGCAGTGAAAGCAAAAAAATTCAGGTAATCACTTATATTTATCACTTCTTGCATACCTGTTTCCTTTGTTTGTTTGTTTTTTTTTTGTTTGTTTTTTTTTTTGACAGCAAAGACTCTGATGGATCGCCCTCACCCTCAGTGCCATCTGGCTCGGCCTGCTCCTCCCGCTGTTTCTGCTTGAACTTCATGTTCCCATAATGCATCACAGCACCGGTCAGCTTATAGATGGATGCTTTCTCTTCAGAGGAGAAGCCCAGAATATCAAAAGCCTCCTGTGTTTTTTTGTTTTTTTTAAAAAAGGGTAAGTCAGATTTGAAGCAACTGTAAGTCAACAGAACAAGCACTGAGTCCACTCACATCTGTAGCCATTAATTCTTCAGCGTCATTGATGCTTTTCACACTGATTTCCCCCTGACTGATGAAGGCAAAGTCGTAGGGGTTGGTGGTGATGAGAAGTAGATCTGAAGGGAAAGAAATGAGGTTTGTGCAAATGAGGAATAAGAAAATCTAGTAAATTCAAAAACATCTCGTCAGATTACCTGTCAGTTCAGGCTTCTTGTTGCAAGTAAGCTGATAAAAGATGTGATAGCTTCTCTCGGCCGGCAGCTGAAATGTCACCCTCGACTTCTCCAGCAGATCTTTCAGACAGAAAAAACATTTATTCTTTAGAGAAACATAATTTTCCTCGCTCAGTACTCAAACTATGAGTATAAACTTACATGTTTCAATATCTGCAGATGCCAGTTTACCAGTCGTACCAAAGTGGATTCGGATGAATTTACCCTATTCAACACAAAAAGGGGAATCTCACTTCTCATATCTCACAAATTTCTGGTAAATGGTCAAGGTCCTCAAGGTCCTTGAGGCTCACTCACAAAGCGAGATGAGTTGTCATTCCTCACAGTTTTAGCATTCCCGAAAGCTTCCAGCAGAGGGTTGGCCTGGATGATCTGATCCTCCAGAGTCCCCTGATGAAGAGCGAACCTTTACGTAAATGTGACACTCACTGTGCTCTGAAACACAAACCAACCAACTGACTGCAGGAGCTCACCTTCATTTTACTGTTTGTCTCCTTTTTCTTGTCTGAAGACACTGCGATTGTCGCAAAGTACTGAATGACACGCTTGGTGTTGACAGTCTTTCCTGCACCAGATTCTCCACTGGGGGAAAAAAACACCTTAGGAGTCATTCTTCAGTCTGATATCCTCGTAAACAGGAACAATCTCTATTAAACTTACGTGATGAGTATAGACTGATTTTCACGATCTAAGGATAGAAGAAAAGGGGGGTTAGATGAAAAATGTGTGTATGTAACAGTTATTCCTTATGCTGTGATTTTGCTGCTTCGGTACCGGTGAGCATGAACTGGTAGGCATTGTCAGACAGGGCAAAGATGTGAGGGGGGACCTCCATCCTCTTCTTCCCCCTGTAGGCCTGCACCACCTCTGGGTTGTAGACTGGTAGCCATTTGTAAGGGTTCACAGTCACACAGAAGAGTCCAGAGTAGGTCTGCGTGGGAAACACAGGAAGAGGCTTTTATCAGTCTCAGAAAGTGAGAAACATGTTTTCGATCACATCGTGAGTCAGCTCATTGCATCTAAATGAATAATGGGTCAGTTTTCTGTTGCAAATAAATTACATGATTAGTGTGTAAAGAGTAATTCAACCTGGTTTAAAATTAGCGCCACAGCAAAAGACTGAAACTATGACATATCACACTTATCCTGCATTTCTGGGGTTTAATTATTGACTGTACAAAAGACAACGTTGCCATACAAATATGATAACTGTCACACATTTGGAACAGTGGTTGGCTGCAGAAAAACTGACCATTACATTATTTTGGTTTGGGATTTTTGGTTCCTTTTTCTGTTGTAAGGGGTTTTACCAAGCAGCAACATCCAGGGCTGAAAAATGACGCAGGCAAACCAAAAAGCTGCAGTTCCTCTAATGTCCACTTGAGGCTGGCTCAAAGAGTGAGTCTGTCCCTGCAGACTGTCATGTTAAAATGCCCAACTTCACAGCATTAAAAGTATGTTTAAAATATGTTTCCACCTTCAAAAGAACTGGTTTTTTTTTGTTTTGTTTTGTTTTTGTTTTTGTTTTTTTAATATCTAATCAATTTAGATGCTGGTAAGGCTTAAAGTTAGCGCTGTGGCTGCTTTTATTGACAGGTGTGCCAACACAGGCACTCATTGCCATTAGCTGTCTACTAGGCCTCATCCCTGCTAATTTGAGTGACTGAATTGGACCTCTTGTTGGAGCATTTTAATCTGATAAATAATATGGCTTGCTGTGTGCTTCAGTTTCGATGAGTGAAATTCTAGCATTTTCTTACTGTGATACCAAACCCTAATTAGCAGGTGTCTGAGTCTGCGAGGTGCACCGGTACAGTTTAATGATGCAGCTTGCTAACCGAGCTTGCTAACATTACCTGATAACTCCACCCTCTCGTCCAAATATGTTAACTCTGAGCCTTCAAAATGTGGACTCCAGGGACCAGTGGGTGAGCTCATGGTGGCTACGTCCATCCTTTATATACAGGGTTTTATACAGTTCTGGAAGATCAACTTTTTTAGATCTGACGTACCTGCACTTTATCTACACCACCTGTCACGTTTAAATGTGTTCATTTGATTTCATTTTAAACTGGATTTGGACTACCTTTAGCTCACCTTAGCTATTACATTCAGCTTACCATTTACCATTCTGCAAGGAAAACATGGCCAGCAGGTTTTCTTAAATCTCAGAAAGTGGAGAAAAAAGTTTTATATAATGACTAGAGGCTCATTGGATCATTAATGACAAGTCCAGAATCACTTTTATGTAGAACATTAATGATATGTTAAGACTACAATGCACTTATCAGCCAGATTTCAAATAAGCTTTGCAGCAAAATTGTAAAAATTATGAAACTTTGACACATCAAAATTATTTCTTATCGTACACAAAGTCATTTGGCTATATGAAAACTGACAGTTTCACATTTTTGTTTTCAGATTACAGATGAAGTATAATGTATTTTGTTAATGAAAAGAAGCATCTGTAATTTAATTTTAGTTGATTTTTTAACTTTAGGAATCTACTTCCTTGCTTTTGCAAGAGACCACTTTGACCACTTCTCATGGTCATACTTCAAGGGATCTTCTTCATGGTTGAAAAAGCTAATTCAATTGCTATAGTGTATTTGCAATTTCACTTACATAAATATCAATTTCAGCATGTAAAACTTCTTCAAGTGAAGCACAGAGTTAAGTGATCAATTTAAACAATCACACTTCACTGGCAGTTTTTTTTAACTACATTTTTTAAATAAATAAATCCTGGTTTCCACATTTTGACACCTTGCTGTTTTAATTCAGTCTGCATGTGACTTCATATATTATGTTTGACTTACGTAGATCATCCAGGCTGCGTATCGCTCCTTGAGGTTGTACAGCACTGCAGGCTCATGGAGGTGCGTCATCATCACCATGTCCTCAATCTTATCAAACTTGGGGGGGTTCATGGGAAACACTTGGTCCTCCCTGACAGTTAAAGTCTGGAAAAGACAGAATATCACAATACGATGCCCAAAGTTAAGAAAAAAGTGGGTTTCCAAAAAGCCCAAAGACTGCAGGATAATTACTGCCTTCACACATTTTAATAATGTTGAGTCACATTTTCATACAAATTATTACTTTTGTGGAAACTGAAGCAGCATTTAGAGCTACAGGAGATTAAATGTCTCAGCTGAAAGCCAGAATAATAAAGTTTGCGGGTTCTTTATTGCCGGTTTTATAGCAGCTGAGTAAAATCCATCTAGAGTCCTGAGAAAGAATAATGTCCTAGTGAGACATCTCATATACAGAAAGCCTTTTTCACAGGCTGTGTTCAGTTATCAGCAAAAGCAGTTTATTAGAGTAACCCTTCAGTCCACCCACTCTGTCATCTACAGTCTTCACAGTGACTTTGCCGTGCTCCATGTCCTGGATCTCAGCCTTGACATACAGCTCTTTCTCGTCGCTCACGAAGCACGCCGTCTTGCTGTCAAACGGCCGGGTCTGAGCCTCCGTCCTCTCCTTCTCAGACTTACGCAGGTACTGAGCAGCCGGCCCAAAAATTGCCATTTCCCCATCTGTACTCATTTTCTCCTCCTAAATCAAACACAGAAACATCCATCGTCTCATAAATTCAAATTTATCTCTGCATAATGTTTGAAACTGCATCCTGAACATTATTATACTCACCCACTTTGCTGCACAAGCACAGGAATGGAAATACTGAAGAGTTTGGTCCAAACACAAAATGTCTCAGCTTTTCCAAAAATCCAGCACAGAAGCTGTTAAACGGGATTGTTACCCTGCAGCATAACCAGTGGCACTGTCTCTTTTTATATCACACCATTGTCCTTGGTGTGAAGCCTTCTTTCTTTACATGGGCATGCACTAGTGGAGTTACACAAACCTGCTGCCCATCACGGATAAGTATGGATAATGGATTAAGCACAAGGTGTAACACAGTTATATTTAGATCCAGACACCTTAAAATGTCACAAATGGAGAATACTATATCTCTACAAATAGAATATTTAATTTAATTTGCATTGTTTACATGTGAAATATATTGCTCAGTTAGATCAAAACTAAAGTGTGCAAGCAAAGTTATTTGCATGTTATACGATACTAACATCTGAAGTTGGAAGTCTATAAATGTCACTATTGTTCTGAATCTTTTGAACTTATTGTTAGTGGACCATGTGTAATTTAAAGGATGTTTAAAGGTATTTAAAAATGCTTTGAACATTTTCTTTTAATGCCAAAAACATCACAAAATTATCATTAATATTATAAAAAGAAAAAAGTGCCAATAGAAGGTTTGAAGATTAAACAAAAAATATTTTAAAAATGCATAAAAACAAGTGGACTCAAAGAGATTCAGCAAGTGAGTAAAAATAACAGGATGGGACAGAAATAAATAATCACAAATTTATTATTTCTTTTGCTCATTTTCTGTCATTTACACAAATTATTGGGGCTGTTAAAAAAAAGTGTGATCGAATTTTTCAAAATAAAACAACAAAAAGCTAAATCAAAAATGTGAAACTTTTGATTTTTCTATGTGACTTCAATATTCCACCTGAGCTAGTAAAAGAATTAGCTTTGAAGGTGTTTTTTTTTTCCTATTTAACACAAGAAAGCATTTTGTAAATGAAGTGATCTTTCTATCGTTTCTAAACGTAAAAGGGACATATTTTTCTTTTGCTCATTTTCTGTCATATAAATACTGTTACAATAGTGGAAGCCCATGTTAAAAATGGCCAAAGTTAATTACAAGTGATCCCTCTGACTCAAAACTCAGGCTTCGACTATTTTAAATACTCTGTTTCAGGCAGGTTTTTGGGGTTTTGGGGGGGTTTTTTTGGTAGTTTTGGCTTTGTATGAGATCACAGAGAGGGGATATTCCAAATATGGTCATCTCAGGCACAGAAGCTCCACATACCTTTTGTTAGCATGGGACGACCAGTAAGATGAAAGTTGCCTGAAAGGGGGAGGAGCTAAAATAGCTTGTTTCAGACACAAGATGACCCAAGGGGCTGCACCAAGGCCCAGTATAAAATAAAGCTTCTTTTGGCTGCACAAGAGGATGACCACAGTGGGTAACTCTGGAGATTTGATTTGGCAGATTTTTACACCGGATGCCCTTCCTGATAAAACCCCCAAGGGAACTGTGTCTCCTCCCAGTCTCAAACTGGGAATCTTTCACTTGTTAGGTGAATGTGTAAACCACTACATTATGGAGCCACTAAGGCTCAGTATAAGATAAAGAAGGACTATGGTGAACTGGGAATCATGCAAAGCTACTCCAAGAATAAAACATGGAGCTGGAAATGAGCAGAATAGGTCCAATTTAATCCATTTTAACAAGTAATTTGGTCAAGGATTGACCTTCCAGGGCCTGTTTTCAGAAAGAAGTTATTTGTAAAGTCAAAGAGTGAATTATTAGTATTAATATTAATATTATTTAAATAGCGAAGGCCATTGAGAGCATGCTCTCTTTTACAAGGGCATCGTTATTACAATACAGTGAAAGCACACATGTAAAACAGTAATGAAAAAAATATAAAACCAGTAAAAATATATTCACTAAAACAGAAAAATGACACTTGATTTTGCAGAGAATCTCTCAGTAAAGCCATTTGAAATAAGTCAAATCGCATCATCATTGCTCAGTCTTTTTGTCAAGTTATAATTGATTATGTTCTAGGACACAGTTACTGTTTGCTTACTAATGTTATTCAAAATACAGACATTTTTAGTGAAATTGCAGCTAATTTTCCTCTTTAACTTTAACTCTAAATGCACTTTTTGACTCGTGCAAAGTCCATTGTGGTTGCTTCTACTTTATGTTAACAAATTACCAAACAGCTCTGCTTATTTCCATCCAAATCCTGCATATGAAAAAAAGTCAGGCCCTGCAGAACCTCCAGTTATAAGAGCTGACATGAAGCTACAGGTTATTTACACTATCTGTATGAGAAATAAGATGAATATTCTCCCTGATTACCCAGCATGTTTTAGGGGGTTTTAAACTGCTATTTTGGTGGATAAAGCAGACTGAGATGATTAGTGCCCGGACACGAGCAGGCAGACAACCTTATAAGTGGATTTGAAGAGGATTGATTATATTCCTTATAGAGGATTATTGCAGGCAGCTGGTGCGGAAATAAAGGCCATCAAAGCCTGAGTGGGATACTGTTGTTTTAACAATGAGACGTGGCAGTGGTCCAAAATAAACAGTCCAGTGCGAGAAGTGCATTGTTACGCGTATGAGGACACTCAGTGATCTTCAGCGTGGACCAGTTGAAACTCGTGACGAACACTCCTGTCAGTTGTTTGTGACTAACATTTCAGGAAAGGCTTTTGTTGGAGGTTATAAAGTCGTGTAGGCGTAATGTCAAAGCAAGGTGAGGTAGGTGACAGGATTTTTACATAGTGTCTGGTTTCACTTTGATTGCACAGTTGATATCAGCCGTCTCTCTGAACTGTCTCTCTCAACTTCCAAAAATCACATAACGCCAAAAGACATCTAAACCTTTTAAACCATTAGAGGTTTGTTGAGTGCACAAAAACTCCATTAAATGTGGATCCTGCAGCAAAGACTTTTTTTTATTCAGGAACAGCTTGAAGGTTACAGGAAAAGAGAGGAGAAGGCTGGAAAGGTAACTCCTGAGTCACTGTGTAAAATCTACTAAATAAACTGGTTTGTGATTATTGTAAGCCACTGGCGGTTGTGTGTAACCTCCAAATGTGTTGCTGTTAATGCTGTAAAGTTTTAACATTCTTACATGGGAGTGATTTGGTCCCCAGATCCTGGACCAAAGATGATGGACTTCAATAACCATTACTGGCCAACAGGTGTGATTCTGTATCAGTAACAAACATGACACTCACCTTTTCAATCAAGTTTAAAGAACATTTCACGTGTCATGTCAACACATTTTAAGGCTTTTGCGTGCGATTTTTTTAACATGATATAACCTTAAATAACCAGCACAAACAACAAAAATGTTTTGGGGTTTTGTCGTCAGTCATGTACGGGATGGTTCCCCTTGACTCGTCTTGTCTCAAAAGAGCTTGCTAGTGTCTTGAAGATGTAAAAGACATTAATATTAGATCTCTTTGGATCTTTTTCTTTCTGAGGAGACATCCAGGTTCTTTTGATCTGCACTGAAAAAAAAATACAATGTAACAAAAAATGACCCAGTTTTCCCTTCTTTTTTTTTAAGTTTTATTTTAGACCAAGCTGCTTTGTATTCCAGTGACAGAATGAAGAGAAGACAAGAAACATTAGACAAACATGGGAATTGTGTTTTGATTAATTTAATAAACACATTTTGTTTGAAAACAGAAAACATTGCACATACAGAGCCCATTTATATATCAGCAATGTCTGTGTTTATATTTGATTACCTACCTTTTAATGCCACTTTACATTGTCTGCATCCACAGTAAGCTACAGTCTATAGTAATCCACGTGTTTATATCTCTATATATGCATTTTTATAACTAATATAAGGGAATAAGAATTAAAAATTTGACAGAGTGTTTCATTGGATGCGAAATTAAAACACGCCTCCAAGTACAGTCCATTTTTTTCTTTCAGGATTTTGAATTCTGTTAAAAGTATAGATTTATATAGATTTCCAAAGTATTTTATCTCAGAACAACATAACATACAACTTGTCTTTGACATAAAAATGTCCACTCATCCCACAGGTATAAAGGTACATTTTCAGCAAAAAATAATGATAAATTTAAAGCCCTTTTCCACTCCTGCAACCTTCACCCAATACAAGACTACAGACTGCAAAATTAAAATAAATCTAGCAGTGAGAAAGAGAAAACAAGAAAATGTGGAGGGCATGAAAGGGGGAATGCACTCAATTACATCACTGGATGTTATTAGTCGGAGCTCACTGGCCTTCATCCAGGGGTTCTTGTAATGAATCATAGAAAACTAGGAAGGGCTTCAATGTTTTCATAATGGTTTGCAGGAACCCTTTGAGTGTTTATCTATTTTTTTCTAGCTTTAAGAAATATAGCACATCTTTAATCCACTGAGGAAAGTTTGGAGGAGTATGCTGTTTCCATTTTAGAAGAATCAAGCGCCTTGGAAGTATTGTGGTGAGCGCTACAATCCCACAAGCCCCAGATGCAAAGAGTGTACAGGATTCTCTCAGTAAAAGACGGGATCAGGGTCATATCACATTTTAAAAATTTCACTAAAGAAAGATAGTCCTAGACATGAACCAGAACATCCATCCATCTTCTTCCACTTATCCTACTCAGGGTGACAGGTGGGGGCTGGAGCCTATCCCAGCTACCATAGGGTGAAAGGCAGGGTACACCCTGGACAGGTCGCCAATCTGTTGCAGGGCAAACACAGAGAGACAGACAACCATTCACACCTACGGCCAATTTAGTATTACCCACTAACTGCATGTCTTTGGACTGTGGGAGGAAGCCGGAGTACCCAGAGAGTACCCACGCAAACACAGGGAGAACATGCAAACTCCAGACAGAAAGGCCCTGGCCAGATGGTGGATTTGAACTCAGGACCTTCTTGCTGTGAGGCAACAGTGCTAACCACCACGCCACCGTGCTGCCCTGAAATGGAACATGTGTATCAAATCTGCTGGCTGGTCTCTACGCCGGGTCAAATGTTTGGGTAGATCCCCGCTGATGTAGCACTGATTAAATGCACTGTGTATAAGGCAGTGCCGAGCAGAGGTAAATGATAAGTGCACCAAGTTTAGGTCCCATTGGTAGATTTGGGGATAGCTAAGTTAGAGCTATCCCCAAATATCCCCAGTGTTCCAAGCCCTCTTCAGATTGTCACTGGGGTATGGATTGATGCTATTGTGATATTAGTCCTTTCTGTTTAGAATCCAGCTCAAGGATATCGTCATAACCTGTCTTTATGGGTTTATTTGGGAAGGAGCTGAATGTCTTTTGGATCAAGCTTCTAATTTGAAGGTAACAAAAAAAAGTGTCTTGGGTAAGCTATAAACTTCTGATAGTTCAAGGAAGAAGGCAAATACATCAGTGTTTATATTTTTTAATGGCTCTTTTTTGTGTTGTTACCTGCTCTCATGCACATCTGCACACTGCATATTCAAGTCTCTCAAATCCAGCAGGGCTGGAGCTGCTGTAGCCACAAGCGTCTTTATTCTCTGAGAGAGACAGACCTCATCTGTTCGAGTATGAACAGTCTGACACTCAATATATGCAGAGTCAATTCGATTTAACAGGAAAGAACAAGCCGGCGAGACAGAAAAGTTCTTGTTGTGTCCCCGTGCATCACAGCTCCATCTGACAGTGCCCGCTTTTGTGTTTCCCCAAAAACAGACTGACAACCACTGGCCTTCTCTGCTCAACAAAGCTTCATAGAAAATGTCCTGCATTGATCAAAACCAAAGCATGTCTCTCTGCCAGGCCTTTTATTTGGTACAAGCAGAAAAAAAGCCTCTTAGTAAGAAAGATATTCAGTGTCTCTCTTCCTTCTGTGTCTTGAGCTGTGACCCTGGAGAGACTTTGGATCATTTTGGACAGTAATGAGCTCTAATAATCCTTTCAGTCTCTTCATTCGTTTCCAGTGGCTGGTTGACTGACTGCTCCTCAATTTAACAGCATGGTAGGAACTTTATTTTACTTGCCTTATGTGATAAAAAGAAGGGAGTAGCATCAAATGGACTTTAATTATTAAAAGGAGATACTGTAGCTATGTGAGACTTTGTATTTAGTTTAGCTTTTTTGCGTCTAAATGAAGCAGATGTGTAGACATACAACAAATTGATTGATATTAATTTAAATATTAAGAGTATAAAACTGAGGAAACACATTTTGCTGCTATAGATACTGCAGTTTTAGAGCATCCCATGAAGATTCAAAACAGTCTCCAAACAGTTTGTAAAATATTCACAACTTTTAATCTTTAGATTTGTGTTTCTGAACAGGAATTTTCACATTTTTCATGTCCCTGGACACAAATTTTTATTCTGACGGGTTTCACATGTAGGCTACTGATTTATGGGTGCTGGAGGTTTCACTACCGCTCGGCCAGTAGTTGACCAGTGTTTGCAGACAAGTCTGTGTCTTCCATGCAAACTACAGGTGACTGTGGCAATCTGTTAGTGACCAAAGCAATCGCAGGGAGGTTGGTTTTTATTGGTGCAGCACCCTCTTTGTGACTGATTTCACCTGGCGACAGCCAGCAACCTCCAGTAACCACTCACTAACCGGTCAGGGAATACACATTTTTCCGTAGCGACCGTAAGTTGCCGGGGTTCACTGACAGGTTTTCAGGCCTGTATGACTGAAGCCTTAGGCATTAAAGACTACTCGGTTAGGTTCAGGCATTAAAAACTACTCAGTTATGTGAAGGGAATAAAAAACCCTTGTTGTTAGCTCCATTTTCTTGGTTACCATATGCATTCCCTCTGAGGAGTCTGGACAGAATAAGTGCTGCAGACACAAAATGTACCTCCCATTGAAGTACATTAGTTTCAAATTTGTGCTGTCACAAAAACAACTTAAGAACTTAAGACTTAAGAATTCGTGTCCATTATTGGAACAAATCTATTACTTTTTTGGGACAGTTTCACAATTCACCATGAGACTGGACTAGAAGATTATTCAGTACTTTCTTGGTATTGTATGGGTTCATTGATTTTTAGGGTTAAAAATATCAGCCACAAAGGTTGGTCACCTTCCCTGTAAGATTACTTTCTGCAGGTTTGGGACCTCTCGTGGTAGGATGTGAGTGATCCAGTAGCTGAGATGTCAGGGTGCAAATCACATGGTGGCAAATCCTGTTTTTCCGAAGTTTTCCGTTCAATTTCAGGCCGACTGGACCTTTACTGCATGTCTTTATCCCCACATTTCCTTTCTGTTTCGATGTGATTTCCAATTAAAGGTAACCGCCATGAATGTCAAACAGTTCTTGCGTTTGTTCAGGTTCTTATAAGCCTCTAAATTGTGTGAGCATACAGGTAACCAGAATTGAAGGATTCCTACATTGTTATGGCCCCAAGGTGTAAAGATAAACCCTTATCATTAGATTCTTATCAGCCACTGATTTGCCTTTTGCATTGATTTCACACGTCCTGTGGCTGGCAAGTAAAAGTGCAGCCCAATGATATCTGAGCTTTTATCAAAGCTCTTTTAAAAAACATACAGATCTGTACAATATCTCAGCCAAATCCCAAAATCCTCTGGGGTGCTGCTCTTAATCTAACCCTCCACTTGCATTAGGGCAGTTTTCTCTGAAAAGGAAGAAACTAACAAGACAGGCTGTGTCAGACCTCTCGCTGCTTTCCTGAGCTTCTGCTGGTCGATGAGGGCTGAGGGGGAAAGAAAGGAGGCATTTAGATCACTTACAATATAGAAAATAAGATTAAGAAGACTTGACTTTATTATATGATCCATAATATAATTTAAAACACTTAACACAAAACAAAGGGATTCATTTTTGACTGTATAAAGTACAAAAACTAGACTGTAAGCAGCAGTAAATTAAAGCCTTCCACAGAAAATATGAGCAGAAATAACTTAAAATTAGGACATCACTGAGAAGTCAAAGTAATCTTAAATCTATTTGAGGCTCTTAATCTGAATGTAGTGGTTAAGCAATGTTAAGTTATCAAACAAGAAAAGCACCAGTGTATAATTTTAGACTGCTCCGACAACATCTAAAAGCACAATTTTTCACATGGTTTGTTTCTGTGCCCCGGGGCAGCTGCTGAGACTTTCAAACAGCAGCAATTATAAAAACAAGAGGAAGCCTTGGGGAGGGATGTACAATCACTCCACACAGGACGCTGGTTTGGAAAAAGAAAAGAGGAAAAAGTGGAGAGCATGAAAATTCTCTCAGAGACTAAATTTGCTCCTAGCAATGCATTAGTCAGCCTATTGGCAGGTTGGTTTTTTTCTTTCTTTAAGCAAGACGATCAGAGAGGTGCAGCCGGTCATTTGGACTCTTAAAACTAAAACACCTGCAGCTGTGAGAGAAGATGCCGCATTTTAGGAGATCTGTGAAATGAAGACTTCAGTCTGGTGTCATTTAACAAGAGGATACAGCCACGCTAACAGCTCTGTGATGAACAAGATAAACACTCCAGTTCCTTGGAGCTGTGCTTCCATCAAAAAGCCACATTAAGATTAGCGAGATTAGTCTTGAGACGGTGACAGTCATGTTATTACATCATTTTTTACAAAATGGCAACAGTCTGAGTGGTGTAGTTGGTATCTCATTTGTCAAACGATGTGCACTGAGCCTTGGGGTTTTATGCTTACCAAACATTATTACTGTAATTGCCCAAAAAATAATGAAATGAAATGAATGAAAATCTAAAGAGACTATATTAGCACATTTCTGTGTGGAGTTCGCATGTTCTCCCCATGCCTGCGTGGATTCTTTCCGGGTACTCCGGCTTCCCTCCACAATCCAAAAACATGCATGTTAGGTTAACTGGTGATTGGCCATAGGTGTGAATGTGAGCGTAAATGGTCGTCTGTGTCTCTGCGTTAGCCCTGCAATATACTGGTGACCTTATAAGGGTGTACCCCCGCCTCTTGCCCTATCACAGCCAGGATAGGCTCCAGCTCACCCTGAAGTGGATAAGTAGTTAAGGAAATGGATGGGATGGCTAGACTTTGTCAGCATAGTTATAATAATAAACAAAGTCCATATTAAAGGTTTTCCATGTAGAAGTCTTTTTTCTTTTGTGGCCCATCCACCAACCCTGACCTCCTCACAACTCCACCTTTTGGGCAGTGCAGCAATTATGGCAAGCTGGTTTCTACACAAATATTCAATAAGAAATAAATTGCAAATGCTGTAAAATATTTTTTAATTAAGAGAATGTGATCACATCAGTTTAAGAACTTTTTGGAAAATCTGGAAGAAGTTATTTTATTTCATCAGGTTTGTGACACACATGTAAAACTCTGTAAAACTGTGGCTGCATGTGTGACAGCTCATCTGTATAAAGTGAAAAGTGCAGTTAGATCATGCACGGCTATGAATGCAGGATTATGTGTGTTAGCAGAGTTAGCTCAGCTAACCCATATATAAATGTATACTCATGGGGACTGTTAATGGCTGGACCCAAGCACTGTGTTTTAAATTCTTGTCTTTGTCAGATTTATCTGTGACTTTTGAATAATGAGCTGCTCTAACATT
>VUQI01028128.1:27258-44921 GCA_015106735.1 Paratilapia polleni
TTTTTTTCATTTTTTTTTGTTTTTTTTTTAATTTTTTTCTTTTTATTTTTTTTTTTTTCTTTTTTTTTTTTTTTTTTTTCCTGTGGTAGGAACCAAAAGCTTGTTGTAGGAACCAAAGTGGTGGTAAACGTTTGGGGAACTCAGTGCTGACATTGATATCAATCAACAACATTCTTTGTTGTCATTGGTAGTCACTTCAATCGGTTCAGCTTAAATTTGAGAAAAATTTAACTCGGTCCTTGCCCACTTCGCATCGCCACAAGTCACTTCCTGTGCAGATGCCCTGCAAAGTGAACACTTGCAAAAGAAGCCATTTTAAAACATCCCACTCCTATTATTGCTGCTGCCTCCTTTTCAAAATATTTATTTATTTTATCTGTTTTGTGTTTATTTCAATCAGTGACAACATATAAAATTTCACTTGAGTATACTGACAATAAAGATCCAATTCATGATTGCAGAAAGCCAGCAGGAAGGCAGCTGGCTCAGTTAGTCTCAAATAGGACACTAATGAACATGCTTTATATACCACAGTATTGCAGATGTGCACCGAACATCTGGGTACCTCATAAAGGAAACTTGGATATTTTTTCACCATATGCATCTTGTAATTCAGTTCATCTCAGTGCCTCACACTCTGTAACAACACAGTCCTCCTTTGTACCTGTCACAATTAATTTCCCACTAACTATTGAATTTTAACATATATAACTTTATGGGTGTAATATGCTGCTGCACAAAGGACTTTGTGCCTCTGCATCACATGGGTCACTGTTCACTGTTAGGAGAGGATGTCACTTATCTTGTCCATGCAGTAACCATCCCTTTGCTGTGAATTCAGCAGCTAACACACTGCAGAGATCCACAGCTGAAGCTATCTGCTGCTCTCACAGCACACTCACATCAGAAGCAGAGATAGAAAATGCCCAATGAGTCCCTTTTAATGTTGCACATCAATCGACTTTATCCACCCACTCTGCCCTGTTCCCCATTCGAGCAAAGAAACATGATACGGCTCCTTTATCACTCCGGTTATAATCTCCCCCCCATTTATATATCTGCCCGATCACATCCTCCCACCTCCCCTCAGATGTCTGATTGGAGTGCGCCGTCCTGGAGTTCAGCAGAGCCTCCGTCAGATTCAGCAGACAGACCCGTACGGGCCACGCTCGGCTGCGTCTGAAAATGAACAGCCAGGCGGCGGCGATCCCTGCAGATTAAAAACGACTTTTCCCTTGTAAAGCACGCTGCAGTAATTTCTGGCCCTGTGTGCTCCGAGTGCAGCCCAAATAAAATGGCTTCACTATGGTGGAGGCTCCTGGGGATTGCTGATAAGGTGGAGCGAGCATTTATCATTATTTATCCTTTCAGTGGATCATATTTCACCACATGAATAACACCATTATTTAGCAAGTGAGAAGCGCTGAAAAGCCAAATGGGAATACGATGATAATAACATTATTTATTCCACAGGCTGTCATGACTCCTTACATTTACTGTGTGTGCAAGCTGGTGGAAATGTTGTAACTCGATATAAACTTTAATGACGCAGCACCAGCAGCATCATATTATACACGTTTTTACTCAATGTTCCCTTACTCCGGGTAAGCTCAGCTATCTGTTTGCACAGCCTTCAGGATCCCCAACAGTTAATGACTACATTATTAAACCAAAATGGCTTCAGCTGCATGCGTCCAGGATTAATCAACTAATGTGCACTGTGCAACCTGACAGAAAATTAGGAGAAGAACCAGCTAATTGCAAATACTGTGGAGCTAACTGACAGGAGATATGATTTTCTAAAAGGTCAAGCATAACACTATGTTGTTTCCTGAGGGCTGTACATCCAGATTAAAATAGTTTATTGTAATATTTTCATGCAGAAACACCCAGACACATGCTGCGTTTATGTGGTAGTAAATTGGGAATTTGTGTGTGACAGCAGCCAGGAGCAGAGAGCTCTGCCGCACCCAGAGACGAGACTGACAAGCGGCCTCTTCCCCAGGGATGGAGGAGCTACATGTCACCTGAGGGACTGAGGTATTATGTCAACAGCTCCAGTAAAGGTACAGTAAGAGCTAAACCTGAAACAAGGCACAGCATTAGTGTATCAGCTGGTCTTCATGGTTTTGTTGTTGAGATTAGAGGTTATGGTCAAATGATGTAGTTTAGATGTAATAATGTAGTTGTAACCATACACTAAATATACAAGCTGGATGTAGCCAGCCTGATGTCATTACTGGTTTCTGGAATCTGGAAGCCCCCCACACTGGTGTTTAACCTCTGCCTGTTGCTTTTTTGGAGCCAGAAGTGACCATGTTGTGCTGATTCGCTGCAGAGGGTCACATGCCTCAATATAGAACCAAAGGAGGGGGAGCAGTTTTTGTTAGGCTTCTCTCCTCCAGTAGCACCAGCTTTTTTTTCCCCAGTTGTATTTTGCAGTTTTGTTTATTAATTTTTAGTTGAGTTGGCAGTTACCCTCAGTCCTGCTTTCAGTCTTGGTTTCATTACTTTAGTTTATTGACATTAATTTTGGGAAGAAGCCTGAATCCGATCGCCTACTGCGTGGCCTTCTCACTCTTTTATTTCCCATTTGTGTTTGGTTTTTGTAAGTAATTATTTTTGCATTATTATTTTTAAAAAAAAGCTGAAGCACAAAGTACTTGGATGATCTGCACCACTCAGTAGGCCATGTTATTTTTCTGATATTTTCATAAAAAAGGAGCATAAACATGGTATAGATCAAGTGGCATCCTCCGGTCGCTAGGGAAAAATATGTATTTCCCCAACCAGCTGGCGAGTGATTGCTGGAGGTTGCTGGCTGTCGCTGGATGAAATCGGTCAAAGCAAGAGTGCCGCACCAAAAACCTCCGTGTGATTGCTTTGGTCGCTAGCAGATTGCTGCAGTTGCCCGTAGTTTGCATGGAAGACGCCAACTTGTCTTCAAACATTTGCCATTTACTCTCCGAGCTTGAAAAAGTGCCAAGCAAACCAGAAACGGAGAATGTTCACCTTAATAAAAATTGTGCTTTACATTTCAAAAGGCTCAACTTTTACTTCACACTTTTGACAGTTTCGCTACCATTTGATGAGTAGCTGCAGAGTGTTTGCAGACAAGTCGGTGTCTTCCATCCAAACCACTGCAAACCGTGGCATCCTGCTAGCAACTAAAGCAATCACAAGGTGGTTTTCAGCACAGCACTGTATACCTCTTTGAGACCAATTTCACACTAGCGACTGCCAACAACCTCCAGTAACCACTCACCAACCAGTTGCAGAATACACATTTTTCCCTCACAACCAGTGGTTGCCAGACGGTCACCGACTGGTCTCTAGGCCTGTGTGAATGGGGCCTAACAGACCATCTACAGCTCCCAGTGTTGCCACAACTGTCGATCAAAGCAGCCACGTCCCTAAATCTAAGCCTTAAGAAAATCTAAGTAGTCAAGTAATATAAAAAATTCACCACCTGTACAGTCGTTATGAAGGAGGAAATTAGCTATAGAGACCAAAACCACTTTTTTTGTAGCAGGCTATAAACATGTTATTTCTGCTGTAAAGTTGGACATTTGAACATGGGAGTTTATGGGGATTGACTATCAAGCCTCAAGTGGTCATTGGAGGAAATGCAGTTTTTGGTGTTTGCACATTAGTTCAATTTTTCTGCTTGGTTTTAACTGCAAAGCTCTAATAAGGTTATTATTATATCTAGCTGCTAAAAATTAAAACTAGGTAGGAAAAAATTGAATAAAAATAAAAAAAATAAGCTTGAAATAAAAATATAAACTATCTAAAAATATCTACTTTTTCCCAGAAAATGGATTCTGTTCATCTGGATGTAACATTCTACTTTTTCACGTGGATACAGTGAAGGAATGAGTAGTATACACAGATATAGAGGCTGACCTTTTGGTTTTCAGTATTATTTAAGGTGCATCTTGTGGCATTTATTTATTTTTTATTAAGACATTTATGTATTTATTTTTATTTTAGCAGTTTTGGCCTTCCATAGTCACAGAGACACCTACAAAAGTACTTAAAACAGCATGTGCTGAAGTTGCTGTCTGACTTAATTGCCCTGCATAGCCACGGTGATTTTTTTCTTTTTTGAAACACAGTCTTATCTTTCTGTAAAAGAATCAATAGCCAGCAAGACGTGGTTCCATCTAAATCCAAATGAGACTGAAGATTACAGTTCTTTTAGTTGCACACACTGAAAATCAATTTAAACAATCAAACTGTACTGTTTTTGCCTTTAGGTGGTACAGTTAAGCTACGCCTCCAATATGCTGATTCCAGTAGATGTGGTTTCGTTTATGTTTCTCAGCATTCAGCTCTCAGTACTTTAACACTGAGAACTATGAGGACTCATTATCATTCCACCCCATCATTGTGTCTCAGCAGCCCGTTCATGTGGAGAAAGGCCTGCCGATTCGATTCACTTTAATCTGATTATCTTAAACGTGTGGTACTCGAGGCCAAGCAGCACAGTCAGTATCTCAGCAGTGAGATTTGTGGATTCAGAAATGCAGAGATGTTTCTGCCGTTTGTCTTCTGCTCCTTGCACTAAGAGTCGTATTAATACAGAGGCTCAAAGGCAAGTGACCTTTCACAAACATCTGTTCTGGTGTGTGTGTGTGTGTGTGTGTGTGTGTGTGATCTTTGAATATTTGTTCTAAAGAGCCCACATAGAATCGAACCATCTGAATATCACATTAAGCATCGAGGAGTTTTTTTATCCTTAAGATGTCCTTGAGGCACAAGCTACAGCCGTTAAGGCCTCAGTCACACAGGCCTAGACACCTGGTTGGTGACCTCCTAGCAACCACCAGTCACTAGGGAAAAAGGTGTATTCACCAGCTGGTTGGCAAGTAGTTGCTGGAGGTTGCTGGGTGAAACTGGTTGCAGAGAGGGTGCTGCACCAAAAGCCTCCTTGTGATTGATTTGGTTGCTAGCAGATTGCTGCGGTTGCATGCAGTCTGCATGGAAGATGCCGACTTGTCTGCAATAACTCGCCAACTGGTAGTGAAGTTGAAAAAGTGCAACGCAAACCAGAAACGCAGAATGTTCACCTTCAAAATAAAAGTACTGCCTTACCGCTGTAACCAACACATTTCATAAGGCAGAACTTTTACTGTGAAGCCGAACGTTTTCCGTTTCGTGTTGCACTTTTCACAGTTTCAGTGATGCTCGGCGAGCAGTTGGCGAGCGTTTGTAGACAAGTTGGTGTCTTCCATGCAAAGCAATCACAAGGAGGCTTTGCGACCACTTTCGCGTAGCAACAGCCAGCAACCATTCGCCCAGCAGTTGGGGAGTGCACATTTTCCCTCTGTGACATGCCGGGGGGGTCGCAGACTGATCTCTGGGCCTGAGGTCTAAGCTTGCTCAGGTAAGTCTGCTGATAACATTAGCTGCTATTTACACATCCAAAAATAGCCTGAAATAACTTTGAAAACAACCATCAGTTGTTCAGTTGATACCCATCCACGTTACTGTGGGCTGAATCTTTACTCGCACCAGCAGCTGAAGCAGTGAGCGCCGCATCCAGGACAACACCAACCAGCTGCCATCTTTTCATCAGCCTGTCTTTTTTGCATTAGTATCTTTCCTTTACACTTTACTCTGATGTTCTTGTTGTTTTGTGCAGTAAAAATGATTTCACTCCTCAGAAACTGTAGATCAGTCTTCTGTTCTTCTCTCTCCTCCATATGAACTGAAATCAGCTGATTGTATCACTGGAAGAAGGCACGTTTGATTATATTTTCTTTTCTATCCACCCGTCGTGCAGATAACTGAAGAACTTAGGTACAAACATCACTGTTAGATTAGTAACTGTAATGTGATTACTGAATTTAGCACAGTGGTGTGTAACAGCAGCTCTCCTACAGAGACTGACTGATGTCCTCATTCATCAGATGAGGGGAGAGACTGATGCAAAGAGACAGAGAGACAGAGAGACAGAGAGAGAGGAAGTGCAGACTCTTCTCAGCCCTCCTGTGAGTGCGTTCAGTGTGTATTTGTGTCCTCGCTGCACATGTGTTTGTATGAACGGTGGCAGTGGGTGCAGTCACACTCTGGCTCTGCAGCATGACTCATTCTGCCAGCTCATAGCGGCCTCTGCATCACGCAGGATGCCACACGGCAGAATAAAGCTCAACACCGAGTGTCAACGAAGCCAAAGGCTTCACACAAACACAGGAGTGACACACATCCTCTCAGCATCCGTCCCCTGTTTCTACGTGACCGATCAGGTGTCTTTAAAGGCATCGCTCTTCAGCAGGCTGCAGTTTTAATAGCCTAAAGCTTTCTGACATTTGCACTTCCCCGAGTGTGTGTGTGTGTGTCTGTGTGTGTGTTCACATCCTCCCGTTTTCTGAATTTTAACCTCCCCTCCCAGCTTAGCGAGCTACATCGCCTACGACAGCTTTGATCTACAAGTTTGTTTGATCTTTGAAGTTTGAAAATTTCACAATTTATTGGTAAGTAAATCATCTGAATGTGAGTAGATGGTAGTAGATGGAGGAGGCAGATGGTGTCTGATCCATTCATCAGCCAGAGTGACTCAGTGCTCGATTATTATGTCAGCAATGCCACACAAGCTCCTTATTAAGCAGGATGTAGTGAGCAGAGATGTCGTCCTTCAGCCGGAGGCCGCGGGTTCAAGTCTCTGTGTTGGAAATCATCTGCCTTACAGAACAAAAACAAGACACTGAATCTGAAGCAGCAGCAGAAAGAAAGAAAGCTGCCCTGTAGCTCGCTCTGACCTTTGGACTCCCCGAGAAAAAAAACAGACGAGTAAAAAGAGAACTTCGTTTCAAGGCTCTCGAGTATCACATTATACAGGATTTCCAGGTCTGTGGCACAGAGTCGTGCTGATGTGGAGGAAAAACAATAAGACATGCTTAAAATCTGAAGCTTTTTTTTTGGTAATGCAGCTTAGATTTCAACTCTAAATATGAGAACAGAAGAAGAAAACTTTCCTCTTGTGCATCTATATGACTTTTGGTACATCAAGTACTAATCAAGCCCTTCTGAGAACAAAGAAAGGACCACCACTGACATCTTCGCCTGCAAAAAACACACAGCAGAGCCAGACCTGAGCAGCCACCTCCTCCAGATTTTCTGGGGTGACACTGTGGCCTTCTCAAGCCATCTGAGAGATATAATCTCTCCACTGTGTCCTGGGTCTGCCCTGGGTTCTCCTCCCAGGTACACATGCCTGAAACACCTCACCTAGGAGGTACCCAGGAGGCATCCTGGTCAGATGCTGAACCACCTCATCTAGCTGGTTTTGATGTAGAGGAGCAGCTCTACTCTTGAGTTCCTCCTGAATGGCCAAACTCCTCACTCCACCTCTAAGGCTGAGACCCGACACCCATCATAGTAAGCTCTTTTCCACTGCTTGTAACCTTGATCTTATTCTTTCAGTCTCTGCCAACCCTGAACTCTTGCCTGGAACAGGGGCAGCAGGGCCCCGACCAGACCAGGGCTCTACGGTGAGCCCCTGGAGGCCAGGTCTCAGCCAATGGGGCCCCAATCAGAACAAGCCAGAACGAGCCACATGCATCCGGAGTCCTGTAAGCCCACCACGTGCAGGAGCAGCCTCCCCGGCTGTCCAACCTGGCTTTCATAATCTATCAAAGCCAAAATTAAAACCAAAATTAAAGTCTGATAAATTGTCCAGTCCTAATTTGCCACTTTATGATTATTCTTCACTAAACGAGTGGATAACAAATAAAAATAACTCCGTATTAACTCCACATTCTTACACAGCAGCCTTCGTATTTGGAGGTAAAACCAAGCAGTGACCTCCAGAGCAGAAAAATGAAGCCCAGAAAGCAGTGAGTGACGTCAAGGTGGCTACATCCATCTTTTGTAGTGTCTGTGGGTGAAACCTGGGAGTCCAGGTGAGCCTGCTTTGATGCTCCTGTCTCTCTTTTTCTCTGCTCGTCATTCATTGGCAGGCCTGCGTCATCTTCCTGCCTCGCTGTCTCTCTCCTTTTTTATCGCCTCTTGCTCCAGGGAGCCACCCACACCAATCAGCAGACGGCGTATGATCCTCACACACTCACCTACACCATATAGTACTGCTGACTGCAGGCTGAAAGCACCATATTGTGTGTGTGTATATACACCAAGTCCAGAAGGCCCTTGAAATATGCACAGCAGTCCCATGCATAATACATGGGCACAGCAGGAGAAGAGAACTTGTGAGCCGAGTGGATCTCCACCTCTCCATCTCTCCACTCCACCTCTCCTCCTCTTCCTCTCTCCATCACTGCTGCTGTTGTGCATATGTTTTAAATAACAACCGTCTCTCAGGGTCGTTTGTGGGTCAGAAATTATGATGGAGGGAACGCACGAGGGCTGGAGAGGTAGACGGAGAGATGGATGGCAGCAGGAGAGGGAATGAGGTGAGACTGCACGGTCACAAAGAAAGACACATTTTTATGCTTGGCAGAAGAAGAAATAGGATATGAAGAGAAAGGAGGCGAATGATTCACTGTTTTCAGTCAGCTGAGGCCAAAACCAGCCGGCAGCTTCAGCAGAATCACCGACTCTACAGGCTGACTGTCAGGAGGTCAGACGGGCCCAGCCGCCGCGGGACGCCGAGCGCCGCGTTACGCCGAGCGCCGCGTTACTTGTTTACCTCCAGAAAGTGAGGGAGCGCTCTGAGAAAGCGTCTGCAGAGCAGCACGAGCACACAAAGCTTTTTGGCTGTTGTTGAGCAGCCTGATGCGAGAATTACAAATGCAAAGTGTGACCTCTTTCATAGAAAGGGTTTTAAAGCTATCCGTCGTAGCTGCCTGAACTTCTACCTGAATCTCAAAAAAACCCCAAAAACCTGCATGTTTGTGATTCAAATTACAGCTGCAAGGTTTCAGAGAAAACCAGTTCCTGCATCACGTAAAACATTTCAGTGAATGCTTTTTAAGACCTCAGTAAATTAAAATTAAGACCAAACGGTGTTAAAATTATGCACCTTTTATCACAAAGCTAAAGGACAACAACGTTTGGCAAACAGCATTAAAACCTTAGAAAGCTACCATCCATCCATCTCATGCTGCTCAGTCTAAACCTCCCTCCAGCTCTTTGTTCCCAAAGCAGTTAAAAACCTGACTTCTAAAATGAATCTGATTGGCTGTTAAAAAAAATACGCGAGTTTTTGCCAGATATTTTGATGGACTCTATTAGGAAAGAATGAATCATTTCATAGGGTAGTGCATCTGTGCAGAAACTAAACAGTAATAAAAGAAATCCAGAGTGTGGGCCATCTTTTCTTGAACTTTAATGCTTTACAGACAGTGATGAAGAAGCTCCTCTGAGCCTCCGACTGAGGGACCGTCATGATGTTCACCTCCTTCTCACTTCTGAGTGCAGAACGCTGCTGAAAGCTGGAGGTCCGCGGCTGACCTGTAACACGTAGGTCTTCCTCAGCGTCTTTTCATGCCCCCAACCTGGGTATCGACCTGCCAGTGATGCCACGGCGGGAGCTCTTTTCTCGCGGTCTCAGGTGGCCTGCGCCACGAGCTGCAGGGTAAAATAACTGAGTATGATCTCGTGTTAGGCGCAATAGATGAATTAATCAGTCTCTCCAGTCTGCTGAAGTCCTTTTTTTCCATAAAATCTTCTCTTTGACAGTTTTCATTCTTTCAGAATTATTAAACTGCTGTTTCTCCTTGTCAGGATATGTCACTGTATATAATTAAACACGCACCATGCAGCTTTTTTCATGTATTAAATGCCCTTTACTGCCAAAGTCTGAACACACTGTAAACTAAAAAAATGAGACCTTCCTGAATCTCTGGTTGCCTCCAACAGTCTGACGACTGATTTCTATGTGAAGGACTAAAATCCAAAGGATGTGCCTCAGTGCCTCAGAGCATCAACAGTTAGCAACACTAGCTAACGTCAGCTTAGAAATGTCCATTAAAAAGTCCATTAATCACCAACGTCACCAAATGAGCTCCCAGCACAACACAGACTCCAACACAAACTCCACATAAGGACAAAAACTATAAGCTGCTGTGGCTTCACACACGGTTTAAATAGAGACAACGTTAGAAAGCAAGCTAAGGTTAGCCAGCTAGCTGCTACGCTGGGTATCAAGCTATTAGCTAGCTAAGAGTAGATGGAAGAAAGCCAGTTTTATTGAGTGAAGACCGTCTGACCAAACAGGAACTTAACTGCTGCAGATACATAATAAACTCAGAAGAAAAACTTCCACAGACAGCTGGAAGCAACAAACTAACTTTGGTTAATGTTCTGCCAAAACTCAGCTTTTAGTCTCATTAATCTGACTCCATCGTCACCACGGTAACAAGCTGAGGTACTGTGAGGTACACATTGGAAACATTTCAAACTGTAAAAGGTGGAAAAATGCAGATCAAAGTGAACGAGGGAAAATCCAACATCCATGAAGGGAACTGTGTCTGTGTCATAACCACAACTGGTCCACATGCATCAGGGCAAAGAGTCTGTGTTTCTTCACTGAACAGAAGTCTCTTAACGTTCCTGTTGATTTAAAAACATTTACGGAGTGACGTAAACCCCACTTTAAAAATGGTTTAAAGTAGTTTACCACAGTCCTGGTGATTTTCCTTTGCCAAAGTTTCTAATATGCAAGAAAACCTTGTGGTTTATTTATTTCAAAGCAGCTCAGAGGCGTCTAACGTTCAGCTCGGTCTCATAACACAACGTGACGTTTTCAAGAAAAAAAGAACAATTTCTATTTTTTCACGTTCACAGACACAAACTGTCACGTTTTTTCATGTCACTCAGTGTGACTCTGTAAGTAATGTATCTCAATAGAAAGCATTTTTCATCTATTTTGCCTAGACAAAGCAGAGAGGCGTCACCATGGCAACCAAGACAACAAAGCTTTAAAAGACAGCAACCACTATATTTTAACCCAAATCATGACCTTTTTCTAAACCTAACCGAGGTAGGTTTTAATGCTTAAACCCAACCGAGTAACATATTTTTAATTAATAATGGGTTTAAACATGGTAAAAATGATGTGTGAACATCTGTGATGTGTATGATGTGTATGCTCCCTGGCGTGAGCAGCAAAATGACTGGCTCCACCAACAACCCCCCCAACCTCCTAATGTGGAGTTTTTTTTTTCCCTTTAAAAGGTGGAAAATATTCATTTTGTGTCCATGGAAACAAATCAGAACATACGAGGGTGGACTGATGAAAAGTCATGTTCAGGGACACGAAATGATGTTGGGAAATTTGTGTTGAGGGACAGAAAAAAAGTAAAATTTGTGTCCACAAACACAAATCAACAGATTAAAGGTCATGACTACGTCATGAACTGCTGTGAGGCTGCGCTGGATTATTCTGAGCAGCATGAGATTAAACCAAACATGGATGGATGGATGCTATTGCTGTTTAGTTCAGCAGTTTGTGAGTCAACATAACTCACAAAGACGCAGGAAAAACATGAAATGATCATGTTCATGTGACATCCAGAATTCAGACATGTTCCCAGGGAACTGCTTTGTTGACTTTTACAGAAAAGCGAGCAGGTAATAAACTAAGACACAAAGCCGACACATTAACGGAGAGGCGTGCACGTCTGAAAGATGGTCAGATGGCCCACCTTTCAGCTGCATCACATGGTCTTCACTGACTGCAGACGCAGACTAACGGAAGTGTTAAACATGACACCGTGCAGAAAACTTCACCTGCTGATGAAGGAGGACACCTCGAGGGGGAATTTTGTCCAGCTAAAGTTTGTTTCAGCTACATGCAAATGATGCAAAGAAAAAAACGAATGAAAATCAGCGTGAAAGCTGAACTACCGACAGCACTGTCAGGTCTGCATTTCACACTGAATGATGCTCTGAACCTCGGACAAATCAGTCAGACACTAAAGTGACTCACAACGAGCTGTTTGAGGCCGGTGAAGGACTGCTCCACGGAGCTGGCGGTGAGGACCTGACGCTTCATTGCGGCCGCCTCTCCCAGGAAACGAAGCATCAGGTCTTTTACAGCATCACCCTGTTTAAAAAAAACACAGAAATTCAACATCATCCAAAAGCAAAAAGACAGAAACGTACAATGTAAGCATTCTCCAAACACGGCTGGGGCTAAATCTGAGGGCAGGGGTGGGCAACATCTTCTCTCAGAGGGTCACGCTGACTTAGGTACAATAAGCAAAGGGCCACACAACAAACAGCTGAACAGAAACATGAGAAAAAAGTGCTGAAATATGTTAAAAATCAATCTCATTTCAGCAGACATGACAGACTGATTTAAAATTAGCTTGAACCTTTGCTTCAAAAAGTTTGTTAGAAAATGTTAATTTTTGTCTCTCAGTCTGTGCACTAGTGTGGTGCATTATACATTTATTTTTTCTTATATATTTACAGTGCAAGGTTTATGCCACAACTGCCCTAAATGAACAGTATTGGTAATTATCAAAATCATTTTTCATGTTTCTGTAATGGTTAATCCAGCAGTATGCACAGGCTCTTTAATCCAAATCATATTTTTAATGCTAAAATAGAATTATTGTCATTATCCATGAATTTTCAAATTTACTGTTTTACAAAAGCAGCAGAAAAAATAATAAAGCACATTCTTAATTTTTGATGTTGGACTGCTACTGGTGATGGTAGTCCTGGTTCAGTTCTGAAGGGTCACTCTAATCAGAACCTGCAGCAGGTGGAGAAGTGGTTAGTGAGCAGCTGCCAGACCAGCATGGAAGAGATGGAGCAGAAAGTCGGTGAAGAGTCAGCTGATATTTGCTCCAACAGGAGAACGAAATGCGTCCTCTCCATCTGGGACTGAACGTCTCAAGTGGCTGCAGAACATTTTCAGATTTAGAAGTTTCATGACTAATAATCGTGTTCCCACCTGAGCGAGCGTCCTACCTGCAGGTTGTCAAACTTGAGTCCGGGCATGGTGAGTCTGCTGCTCTCCAAGTAGGCGGGGCTGTACTGCTGTGTCGCCACGGAGATTAACACCTTCCTGGTCTCCTCGCACGGCAGCCAGGCATCGTGGCGTCTGTCCACCTCGTTCAGGCTCAGCGCCGTTGCAAACGGGTCGTCGCTGCCTGAAAACAGCTGGTTGAAGGGCTGTGGCTGGGCGGCTGGCGATGAGGCGGGGGCGGGGCCTGGAGCCAGGGCTGTTTGAGGTGGAGGCGGCTGCGGCTTGGGGGATGGTTCAGCGGGGGCAAACACTGAGCTCGGTGTGGGAGCACCAGAGTCCAGGGGCCCTCCTGGGGTGGAGATGGAGGAGGAGGTGGAGGAGAGCTGGCGCTCGGGGGCGGGGCCTGGAGGGATCTCTGCGTTGGGGTTGGAGACAGAGATGAAGGAGGAGGGGGTGGTGAAGGAGTCAAAGAAGTCGGAGGCCGGGTTGGCCTGTCCGTTATCTGTGAAGAATTTGCTGAGGCTCGGGCTGGGCTGGCACCCGAGGGGCACCACCATCTTACTGGGGGTCACGGCATCATCGCTGCCCCCGCCGCTGCCCATGCTGAAGCTGGGCGACTTGATGAGGGTGGGCTGGAAGCCGTCGGGCACCAGAGACTTGGGCTGGGTGCCCTGGCTGAATATGGTGCACACGGGCACAGGCTCGTCCTTCGGGTTCGTCACTTTGGCGGACTGCGGCGCCGCTTCCTCTCTGTGACTGTCAGGCGGACTCTGCGCGTCACCCTGAGATGAAACGGTGGCTGTCACTTCCTCCTCCGATTTTTCCTGTGAGCCTACTTCCCCCTGTCCCTCCACCGACACTTTAATCTCACACGTATTCTGTCCGACCTCACTCTGCTCCTCTTGGTTTCCCTCTGCTGCGTTCTCCTCCTCCTTCTCACCTGCATCCAGGAGGGAGTCCATGGGAGCCACGTCATCCTCCTCGCTGTTATTGGGCGAGTCAGAAATCATGACGCTCTCCATCATTTGGTCGTTGAGCTTGTCCATGAGGCTCTCAGAGGGCGTGGCGCTGCTGTCCTCCTGTGGCGTGGCGAACTCCCTGCCCAGATCAATGCTGTCCTCCTGTGGCAGGACGCTGTCTCTGGGTGGGGTCTGGCCTGCACTTGGCTCAGGAGGGGGCGGAGCCGAGGCTTCCTGGTTTACATCTTCCACAGCGATGTCCAAGGTGACTGGCCGCTGGGCGTGAGCCTCCCCGGTGTCCATCTCACTGATTTGCACATCAAAAAAAAAAAAGAAGACAAACACACAATATGAGCACTTCCTCTAACAGCTGTGATGACTTCCTGTAAACTACTGTATGGAAACAGTCGCAGGAGAGAGACACCCTGCGCCTCTGACTTTCAGCTGAAATTTGAAAGCTGTATTATGGGTCTCACTGTGAGTTGTGGTGGGTACAATCTGCCTACTGGGGCAATTTGTGTAAAAACCATAAGTCCTATCACAACAAGAGTAACATCAAGTGAAAGAGGACAAAAATGCCTGCGTTATGGTGTATAATTTATGCCTGCCGAGGAAAACATCCAGGCAGGAAACAACTGGAAAGCCATCTTTTTCCTTGATAATGTCCTGACTCACAGCTTAGGGTCAGTCACGTCATTCCACTGTGGCAGCAAAGTGAACAGGACAACGAAATCTTTCATAAAACTGTGACTGTGAAAACAATGTTGAAGACTCCAAATCTTTGTGACCCGTTTAAACTTCCAAAGACGTTTCTAGTATAAAGTAAGCCCGAGAGCTGGGGATCCAAAGAAGAAAAAGAGCAGTACTTTACAATTTCCAAAGAGAAAAAAAAAACACACACAATGAATTGCTACTAAAAGTCACCGTACACTATTCCTGACTGAACTGCACATTTTGATATAACTTTTGTGGGAGTTCTGTAAAAGCTGCATAGTTTAATAGTCTAACAGTCCACCTTTACTGCTTCCACAGGAATTCAGAGGGTCAGTAGCAGCCAGGTGCTGATAATCAAACACATTGATTAACTGATCATCAGCAAGTGTGAGCACCTCTATAAAAGCAGAGGTTTTGGCAGTTTGCAGGTCTGGAGTATTCAGGTGTGTGTTAACACAATAACACAGTCTTTCCAGGAGTGGATGTCCCAGCAAATTCACCCCAAGCTCAGACTGTGCAATGCTCAGAGAAACTGCAACAAACCCAAGAGCTCCATCTCAGACTCTACAGGCCTCAGTTAGCATGTTAAATGTTAAAGTTAATTACAGTACAATCAGAAACAAGCTGAATGGCTGAAAAAGAAAAGAATCAATATGCTGCAGTGGTCCAGTCAAAGTCCAGACCTCAGCCTGACTGAAATGCTGTGGTGGGACCTTAAGAGAGCTGTGCATAAATGACTGCTGCAAACCTCAATGAAACGAAGCAATGCTATAAAGAAGAGTGGGCCAAAATTCCTCCACAATGATGTAACAGACTGATAAAAGTCACACAGAAAACCATTGCTGCTGAATCAGGGGGTGGACTTTTCACACATTTTGGTTTATTTTTTGTTAAATGGATAATAACTCGGTGTGATACGTCACGTGTTGTTCACCTGAGCTTCTTTTCACCGTGACTGTGTGTCACCTTGTGTTACTGTTGGTGGCTGTAATGTTTATGATTACACTCTGGTTGTGTATGAGTGCAGCTGTAACGGCCTATGACGGTTAACGCGCGTGTTTCAGAGACTTTTATCGGTTTTGAACCCACCAGAGTCTAATATCTGTCTAAGCTTCTGAAGTAAAACTCCACCTGAGCTCTTTAAACGGGCCACAGATATGTAAACATGAGCGCTTCCTATCACTTCCTGTCAGGATTTTAACCATCTCCTTCTGCCAGCTCTGAGCTACAGCTGCAGGGACCTGCTCAGAGGAGCCGGTACCGGTTTAACGGCTCCGGTTCCGGGTCGTTAAACGTGTTTCATTTAGGACCCTCATGCTAATGCTACATTAGCCGGTTAGCCACCGTTAGCCAGCCTAGCCGAGCAGCTAACGGCCACATTTCGCTAACAGCTGTTTTAAAACAGAGCTGAGCGCCTCCAGCTGCTGCGCTCCCGCTCATATCTGCGCAAAAAGAGCCGCAAAGGAATAAAAAGCTGGAACAGAAGCGGGACGGACTGTTTTCTTACCTTACTACAACCTGACAGATACACCCGTAGCACGCATGCGCTACACAGCCAAGCTATAAGTACGGTGCGTCAGAGTGAACACACCTCATGTTACAGTCCACTTTGCTATTCCGGATCTTCTTGTGCGTAATTTCTTAAACGTAAGCAACGCCACACGGCCGTCGTTACGTGTGTTAATCGTACGTTTCAGGTTTTGAAATCGCGGAAGTGCAGCGCTGTGTTTTGTTTTGAGCAGAAAGGAGCTCGGAGGCGGTTTTTAGCGAAGCTTTTGGTTTGAATAAAGATTTTTAGATAAAAATCAGAACCCAGAGCGGACGGAGTGAAGATGGAGGACGACGCTCCCGTCATTTACGGCCTCGAGTTTCAGGTGCTGCTGCTTCACTCTCACTCTATTCATTCCTATGAGCCTGTGTGACAGCTGTGCTACCCTGTAATCTGTAATGTATTCGTTACTCTGTACTTCGTTACTCTGCAGGCTCGCGCTCTGACGGCACAGACAGCTGAGACTGACGCTGTCCGCTTCCTCGTGGGCACGCAGTCACTGAAATTTGACAACCAGGTGAGAAGAACCTGCTGACAGGTCACCTGACACAGGTGGTAAATTTTCACGACAGAAAACTCTCACTTTCTTTGAGATTAGAGCCACAAATCTATGGAAAAAACGTGTAGAAATAATAAAAGTTTTTTCTCTTTTTCTTTTTTTTTGTTGTCACTGAACCACGTGGCTCCGCCAGCCAAAAAAATATTAAAAATATTTACACACATATCCACCACAGCTGTGCGTGTAAATAAGGCAGAGTCTGTATTACCGTATTGAACAGAAGTATGTGCATTTTATTTATATTTTTGGGCATTTGAGAAAAAAAAGCTTGAGCAACATAAACCCACTGTAAAAATAAACTGGTTAAAAATGTTTTTAATCACAGTCCTGGTGGTCTTCCTTTTTTTATATCCAAGAAAAACCCTACTTTATAATATGAAAGATTATTCAGCCTTTTTGTAATAAACTTATAGTTTTAAATAAAGTTCCAAACTGTTTAAAAGTAGTTATAAACCTTCTAAACTATTAAAGCGAGGAGGAAAAAGCGACTTTATGTCCAAAACATCTGTGTATTGTGTTGAAGAGATACCAGCTGAGGTGAAAACAGGGGCGGGCTGTGCTTTTATGTAATAATTATTTGTACCACAGGATGGCGCAGCAGGACAATTTAAGAGCACGTTCTTATTTACGGTGGCGGGCTGAGAAAAGACGACACGTCTCGAGAAAAGGAAGGTAGCTAAAAAACATTTGGGCATGTCCAACCAGGAGGAGACACTGGAGCAGAAACCAGGACGTGCCAGAGAGATTACGTCTCTCGGCTGGCTTGGGAATGCGTCTTTTCTGCTTTGACGGCAGTTCGTCAACCTGGAACCAGATAAGTGGGGAAAAAAATGGACAGATTCTGTTTTATTCCTAGAAACATGGTTGTAGTTGTTGATTGGGACAGTCTCTCAGATTTTAGCTCTCCTTTAGCTAAAAAAATAAGAGAGAACAGCATCACAAATTTTGGATATAATATGAACAGAAACTTGCTCTTTCTAAAAAAAAAAAAAAAAAAAA
>VUQI01028130.1:0-12209 GCA_015106735.1 Paratilapia polleni
GGGTTTCCTGTCTTTTCTGTCTAATATTGTAGGGTCTTTACCCTAAAATATAAAGCGCCTTGAGGCGACTGTTGTTGTGATTTGGCGCTGTACAAATAAAATTGAATTGAATTGAATTGAATTCATGGGGATTTCTCACTCATCTTCATGATACTTATTTATTTTGCTTGGGGCCACTGTAGGACATAGAGACTCAAAGGCCGACTTTCATTTGGGTGGAAACTCTGTGGTCACTCAGGGAAAACGAAAGCAGTAAGAGAAGAGAGACAGAGGCAACAAGACGAGGAGAGAGAGGCTGACTGAAAAAGACTGGGACAGGAAAGCTGAAAGCCAAAAAAACAACAGGGGTAGAAAATGGATGGATGTGTAATGGAAATGAAGTGTGAGAAAAAATATAGTGGAAGGAAGCAGAAACAGCTTTAATATTTCCATCCACGTATTAGCTGGTTGTCCTCATTAATTTAGGTCAGGCTCTTTAATGATTGTGTGAAAGCGCTTCACACAAATCCCATGTTTCTCCAGCTGCAAAATGAGCTGGAAAAGAGTTTTGTGCGCGTGTAATTATATGAGAGCTAAGGAGTCTTGATCCTTGAGGTATCTGAATAGCTGCAATTGTGTGCATGCGCTTGTCCATAAATCAATGTGAATTTAGGCTGGACTGATACACTGAGATGTGAGAGTTTGAATGTAAGCTTCTCTTAAAGGGAAATACAGCTTCATGCAACCCGGGTCTTATTTTTGTTGCTTTGGTCCTGTTGGTAGTGCATTCACTAACTGCTTGCTAAATCCCTGTTTAGTATAAGATGCAAATTCCATCATTAAACCGTAATGCAGTAACCTTGCATTACTTCCAAAACCAAGGAACATATTATTTGCCAAGTGCATTAATTCAGGGTTTTTAAAGATTACAAACATAATAATGTTTTCTCCTGTGTGGGAGCCAAAAACCACAATCAGGGATTAAGGTAACATTTGCGACTCTGTCCTGCTCTTTATTGGATGTGTGAAAATGTATACTCCACTGAGCCCAGGAAGCCATACTCAACATTATGTATTTGCCAGTAAAAGATCAATGAAACATCTGTATTGCTTGTCCAAAAAGTGTTTTTAAAGTGGGCATCCAAAAACAAGGTTGGATAAGATGAAATTCACATCATAAAATGCACTTCTGAGGTTATTATATTTGGCTCTAAAAACCTCAGAAACACCAGTCTGACCAGACACTTACTCTGGATGGCATTACCCTAACCTGCAGCAGCACTGTGAGGAATCTTGGAGTGATTTTTGATCAGGATATGTCCTTCAATGGACACATTAAACATATTCTGTAGAACTGCTTTCTGTCATCTGCACTAAAATTATAAACATCCTATCTCAGAGTGATGTTGAAAAACTAGTTCATGCAAGTTCCCTGAAAAGCCTCCAGTTAATCCAAAACTGCAGTGAGAATGCTAACAGGGATGAGAAAGAGAGATCATGCTTCCCCTATGTTAGCCTCTCTTCATTCGCTCCCTGTTAAATCTAGAATTTAATTTGAAATCTTTCTCTTCACATAACAAGTCTTGAAGTCTTGAATAATCAGGCCCCATCATAACTTAAAGACCTGATAGTACAATATTATCCCAATAGTGCACTTCACTCTCAGACTGCAATTTTATCTAAAACTTTCCTTTTTGATAAAGCTTATAGTTACCCGATACTGGATACCCGATCCAGCCCTAACTATAGGCTCAAGCTGAGGGACTCCTCGTGATATACTGAACATTTCTTCTCCACTCACCTCTTTTTACTCCCCATGTGTTTATATACCACTGCAACATATCATTAAATTTTGTCTTCTCTCTCCCATAGTTTGTGTTCTATCCTGTCAGCCATTAGCTGGTGAAGATGTTAACTTTTTGCCTGGGACATATAACCTGTGCCTCAATCTTTTAGCAGCAGGCCAGGTTCTGCCAGGAAATTTTACCCATCACAGGATTCTAGGAGGTCTCAAACGCAGGACCCTCAGGATACAGTTTCTCAAGGTTTAATGAACAAACTTAGGTTTTACAACAACAGAAGTAACCAAGGATCTTCTCAAAATCTAGAATTTTCTTTAAAGCAGAATGCTCAACATAGGTAAGTAACTAGTAATCAGAACAAGTAAGTCTTTTGGAACTTCCTCAAGGCTGGAAATTCAGGTGAGTAATTTGTTACTTTGTCTGCAGAGTTTTTCCCTTCCAGACACAGGTCCCTGTCCTCCTTCCTCGACACAGAATCAGTGCTCAGTCTCCAAGTCTCCAAAGCGGGTATGTTTTTCAGAAACAAACAAATCATAAATCTGAATAGTAAGTGGCCTGCACACCATTACCACATGAAGTAGTTTAACAACCTGGCCACAAGTGGCAATCAGAGCTGGGTTTAAATACCAGCAGTGACTGAAGATGTGAAACAGGGGCGCTTGCCTGGATCCTCCCTGGACCACGCCCACTTCTGGAAGAAACTGGTTAGGTCCACTCATACTTCTTAAGCCCACAGATAGAGGAGAGAAAGTGTGAGCAAAAGAGGAGACAGAGGGCACACCTGGAGGACAGGGGAGACCATGACGCTATCTAAAAGATATTTAAAAATCTTTTAGTTTGTTTCAGGTTAAAATCTGACAAGTCCTCTGGAAACTAATTTATCGACTGTTACAACTCATCTTATAATCTGCAACATAAAATGAAGACTGACACCAGAGTTTTTAAAGGCAAAGGTTTTCTTTTATTTAAGAGATATTCAAAGTTAAACCCCCGGGACACAGTGTAACAAAAAACACAGCTGGGAGAGCCTGATGAGCAGCAAGAAGTGAGGTCCTGCCCAACCCAACCTGGGCATGCCTAAAAACATGAAAAAATGAACCTGCTTTAATGTACATTTTGGATTTCAATTACGAATCAGACTCTCCATAGGTACAACACTAGAAAGGAGAAGCAGTGTGTTCACATACTGATACAAAGGATGAGTTAAATCCAAGAATATGTATATGGCATTGAAATGTCAGTCTTTAGAAACCACTGCCAGGCTGACCCTAATGTGAAAGCAGCAAATGTTTATAGTCCGTCCTTCCCTGTTAAGCATGCAGCGCCGGGATAAACAGACATGCTTTAGTGGGTGTTTGCTGCCAACCTTGGGGTTATTTATGAGCTTGCTACATACAGCCTTTGCTTCACAGCCAAACACTCTGACTGGTTTATGCTTTGTTGCTTCTAGCTCAACAGTCACTGTAAACAGCAGACTCAGCACTGAATATCCTGCTCAAATTTGGTGGGGAGCAAGAGGATTTGGAGAGAAGAGGGGTGGTATGAGGGCAGGAGGGAAGTGCTTAAACACAAATTATCCATTTGCTCTTTCTTAATTGATCAGTGTATGTCTCTGACATTCCTTAAATATCATTTCAAATACTTATATCATCGACTTAAAAACTATTCATAATTTAACATCAGTCCTTACTGGTATTGATTAGTAAACTGTCCAGTCCAAGATTCCCTGAAAATAATCCTGATCACTTTTTTTAAAATTGATAATCAATTATTAAGTGGATTACAAAGCTTTCCAAATAACCCGGACTGCTGTTCATAGCTTGTTTCGTGCCTTTTCTTGTCCTTGGTGCACCTTCAGTGTACAAGACAAATTTCCATGCAGGCACAATAAAATTTATCTTAATCTGAAATTGCACTGACCTGAGTTTGTGCATCGTGTCTCTTCCATCAGAGTGAGTGAATGAGGTGTTATCATAGGGAGCTCCACACTGCAAGAACAAATTGCTCCTGAGAAGCACAGGTATACAGATAGCACTGAAATATGTGACAGATATGGTTGATAAATCATGAAGCTATCTCGGGTTTCAGCATCCATGCACTTAAGAGAAAGCATCGCCAGCTGCTGTAGCTTTATGGTGGGCTTTCAGGTGACACTTTGGCAAAAACATGCTAGGATATCACTGATGTTACTTATAAGAGGAAAAAAAACCCAACATGACCATACATACATCCACTTTCCTGCACTCTATACAGCACAGCACAGTAAAAAGTGCACTGGTACATGCAAATAACACTTAAAAATTAAATGCCACCTCTCTCAATTCTTTTTTTTTTTTTTTTAATGTGACCTGAAGACACCATGTAAAAACTACCTCTTTTTCGATTGTCTGGTCACCTTGTGGGTAGTCATATTGGTCTATAGAGGTTTCCTGCATTGAAGTCATGTGCACTGGCGGTGAGGTAAACATGTGGATTCCCAAAGTGGTTGGTGAGTGGCTGTTTGGAGACTGCTGGCTGGAAATCCGTCACAAAGAGGGTGCTGCACCAAAAACCTCATTGTGATTGCTTTGGTCCCTAGCTAATTGCCGCAACCACCTGTAGTTTGCATGAAAAACGCCGTCTCGTCTACAAAGACTTTTAGTAGCCCAGAAACGGAGAACGTTCGCATTCAAAATAAAAGTTGTGCCTCAGTGCTGCATCCAACACATTTCAAAATGTGCTGGATGCAAACTACAAGCAACTGCAGCAATCTGCCAATGACCAAAGCAACTGCAAGGAGATTTTTGCCAACCGGTCAGGGAATACACATTTTTCGTTAGCAACCAGTGGTCACTAGGGGTAAATGACCGGTCTCTAGGCCTGTGTGACTGGGGCTTTAGCAATCAATTTCCCAGAGACAGCCATCAACCTCCATGCAAGCACTGGCCAACCGATCGGGGAATACACATTTTTCCCCTCACGGCTGGTGGTTGCCAGATGGTTGCGGACTGGTCTCTAGGCCTGTGTGACTGAAGCCTTACTCACTTGACTGCCACCATGACTGTCACACGTCCAAAATGGCAGACAAGTTGATGTCACATGGTTAGCGGTCACGTGCAAAACCTCAATAGCTACCAAAGTAAACATAGCTATGTTTTATTGCTGGATGCTTCTAGAAAGCACAAAGCAATAAATGCCATGTTCTTTAGGAATCTTACTTCCCCTTTTTACTTCAAGAGATATTTTACACCAATACTAACCATCTGTAAGTCTATTAGCAATCTTTGCATTTTTTTTATATTATTATCAGTGTGGGGGAAACAACTTTGAAACGATAACTTTTCAAACTACTTCAAACTGGAAGTTACAGCAGAATTACCCAAGGGAGGAAAGTATTTCTGTAGTTCTTTTAATGTTACTACTACTACTACTACTACTACTATTACCACTAATAATAATAGCGATAATAAGATTTTTAGGACTTCTAAAACAACTTAACAATTTCACTAAATGTTTGTTAATAAAAAGTAATAATCAGCTGACATCTAACAAGTTTAGTTTTAGAATTTCAGATTTCACACATTAAAAGTAAAGGCAAAAAATATTTATTTCCTTTTATAGCCCAACATTGTTTGTAACTCTAGTGGGGAATGACATAGAAATGCAAAAAAAGTGACTGAATTTCAGAATTGCTATGCAAATACAAATGTAGCTGAATTACCAGCAACCCCCATGCAAAATGAAGTTAAACTACTACTTCACTACTTTCCAACTCTGGATATTATCAAGCTGATAAATCTCCAGTTGGTCTACCTAATAGAACCAGGAGCAGCTGGTAAACAGCAAAACCTTTACAGCTGAATTAACAAGAGCCACAATCCTTACTACCCACTAAAGGAAATTGACTGTTGTAGAAAATTGCAGAGCACTCTGAACTGCCATTTCCATTGATTTGGCTTTGGGTTATCTATTTTCTCTTTTCTGTTCAGAGACTTCAAGACCTAGTGCCAAAGCCTGATTTAATGACAAGTGAGGCTATCCAGGAACACTCCAAACTTTTCCATTCTATTTTGAACACAAGGCCTCTTTTCTAACATTTCTGCTGCAGCCATCTTGTGTGGGGGAAATTCTAGAGAGGCTGTGTTATTTAATTTGAATACACTAGAAAATGCTATGTACGATATAATGACACTAAACACAATTTGATGAATCTTCCTGCTTGAAGGTTTGAGCCTGTGTCCCATACAGCAACTAGCATAGTAATTTAATGCATTATTATTTTATTTAGTTCAGCTGGTTGATGATGTAAGCAGAACTGGAAATAAAGATTGCTCCTTACCATTTTTAAACCTGTTTTTTCCAGTTTAGCCATTTGATAGCATTTCACAATTTTCTTCACTCAAGATCAGTGAAGATCCAATAACATGTGCCAGCCAAAACAGTCAAAAGTAATAAACTACGTTGTTTCACCAAAATATAATGCTGGACCTGCACAGTTGTTCACTTTCAGTGGGTCATACTAAGACATGCTAAGACTTAAACACATGAATGTTCATTAATACCTTCTTGAAACCAAGATCAAAATCACAACACAAACATGCGTGTCTCGTGTCATGGTCCATTCTCCCATGACATGATACAACTGCACCAGATACCATGCCACTGCTGATGAGCTCTCACTGCGTTACTAATACAGATAATGATATGACACAGGTACAGTGTATGTCAAACCAGGAGAATATTTTTTGATGGCTATGGTGGAGAAATGGAGGGATTGCTTCAAAGCTGTAGCTAACTTCCTGATCACTACAGCTTCAGTTATGTGAAAAAGAAAGTTTTAACAGGACTCTATGCAGTCCTGTGAAAGACCAAGTACACCTTTACTGCTTCCATGGGAATTAAGAGGGTAAGCAGCAGCCTGGTGCTGCTAATCAAATACACTTGATTAACTGATCACCAGCATTCATGAGCACCTTTATAAAAGCAGAAGTTTTGGCAGTTTGCTGCTCTGAAGCATTCAGGTGTGTGTTACCACAATGCCAAAATCCTCCCAGGAGTGAACGTCCCAGTAAATTCACCCTGAGGTCAGACCATGCAATGCTCAGAGAAATTATAAATAACCCAAAAGCTACATCTCAGGCTCTACAGGCCTCAATTAGCAAGGTAAATGTTAAAGTTCATGACAGTACAATTAGAAAAAGACAAGTATGGCTTGCTTGGAAGGGTTGCCAGGAGAAAGCCTCTTCTCTCTAAAAAGAACATGGCAGCACAGCTTAGGTTTGCAAAGTTGCATAAACACAGCATATCAACACAAAAACCTCAGACCAACTGTGAAGGGGTGATAATTTGGGCTTGTTTTGCAGGACCTGTGCACCTTGCATCCACTGAGTCGACCATGAAGTCTTCTGTGTAGTGTATTCTTTCTTTTTCACATGACTGTGTATCAGCCAAGCTTTGTGTGAAATCTGTAGTTTAGCTGAGAATCTGTTTAACCATTCTTATTAAAAGCACATTTTATGTCGGTGTAATAAAGTATGAAAGGACTGGAATGACTTTTATACAGCTATTCTATAGTCAGACGGAGCACTCAAAGTGCTTTAGACCACAAGCCACATTTAACCATACATTCATATAGTTCTTTATATTCTATACTCTTTAAACACTTTTTTCACTCATGTCCAATTTTACAATCACCAATTAAGGAATGGTGTGCCAAGAAACTGTCATGTCACGTGCACATGCTGCTTATGCTAGTTAGTCAACGGGAGCTGACAATTCGTGGTTAAAGTGTGCTAGTCTGGTGACAGCTCTAATGTTGTACTACTGTAGAACACAGTGGGTTCATTCTGACTTAACATTTAACTTCAAGTGACTCTTTTCAAATTGATAATATTTCTTATTATGCTTTTAACTTACTGCCTAAAAATGGTCTTAAATTTAATTCCAGTGGACCTACTGTTCATCCACTTAAGCAGGAGCCAGCTGAGGTGGTTCAAGTTTTTTAGGATATCCTTCTGGGAATTAATCTGTAGAGGTGTACCAGACAGGACAGGCTGGAAGTAGAACCTGTAGCAGACCCAGAATAGATTTTTGGTGTAAATCCTCATAACTCCTTAGGGAAGCTGTCAGGAAAAAAAACAAACTTTTTGTCTCCTCTGCTTGCCCTGAGACTGACTAGAAAATTGACAGCTGAAAATATTTTGAATTTCTCTTCTTGAAGCATCAAAATCTATAACAGCAATGACCTCAAAAGCCACCTCTCACCGGGATGTTTTTTTCTTCATTTTCACCTCTTCTTCCTCCTTTCCCTGATAGTTTTGCTCATTGAATCCAACTCCACACTGACACATCTGTGTCACTTTCATCAATACAGCAAAGTTGTTTGTTTGTGGCAGATGGCCTGAATGTTTTCAGCTCCCTGTGAAGTCAGAAATGAATGTGCCTTGTTTTCCTTTTCAGTTATTTTTTCCCTTCTTACTCCTCGTTCTGTCAGAACTTATCTTCTTCAGGTTGCTGATGAGCCTAAGCAGCTGTGCTCAGAGCAATGAGATAATTGTCACTGTGTGTGTGTGTGTGTGTGTGTGTGTGTGTGTGCGTTTTCATGTACTGGCAATCTGTAGGCCTTGTGGCAATCTTCTTTTCATTGTTTTAGTCTGCCATAATTAGCAGACTCGTCTGAAAAACGGTTCAACACACACAGAAACCACAAAAGAGTCCCTCAACATTTGACATCTTGTAAACAGTGATTTTTCAGATTTGAAATTTCAATCAGATTTCAGATTTCTAATTTGAAATTTACTTAACATTTTTGCCCCGCATCATTTCCTTGTGCAAATCATTGGTAATAGCATAGCCTCGCAGATACAAGAACATGAAAGGACCTCATGTTGTTGGCGCAGTCTTCTCAGATCTCAGAGCAACACACTGATCAATAAGGAGGTATCACTTAGCACGAGAAAACATGGAGAGTTGGTATTTGTCTGTCAGCAAAACATTTATCTTCTAACACGGCACTGCTTGTGTCCGTCCCTGTAGTGTCTCATCATTCAATATCTATAAATTCTCTCTTTTTTGATGAGGGGACACCACACTGCTGTACCTCCCTGTGTGAGGTTTAAAGCATTATGATAGGCTTGGTAACAACCATAGCAGTGTTTACACTGAAGGTCATGACAAATAATATTTTGGCCCATTTTTTTCCAGAGTGACACAGGCACTACGATGTTCAATAAGAAATAAAATAAAATTCACATTGCTGCAGCTAAAAGGCAGAAAGCCAACAGGTTAAAAGAAAATACATCAGTAAAAGGGAAAAAGAAATAGATAGAAAATGCAATCATAGAAATGACTCATCTGTCTCCTAAATAACACCCAACAATTTTAAACATAAATTCCAAAGGTTCAGGGGTTGACAGCTGACTCTATTGACTGATTAATCTGCTCATTATATTCTTGGGTGGTGCAACTGAACTATTGGTGATTGACAGATACCATTGCTGGTTGATTTTATTTTGCTAATTTACAGTAGACACATATTGCCTGACTACATGTGTCACAATATACTGTTAATAATGACAACCGTGGCAATGAAAAATGAAAAACTAATATCACTTTCTAGCATGAGCATAGTCATGGTTAGAGACTCGCTTACCTTCCAGTTTATCTGAGCTCTCTCCCCTTCAGTAACTACTTTAGTGGAGCCTCAGGTTATCTACACAAGGTGAGGTAAATACCACTAATGGCTTACACTTTTCTGTGGCTCCTCTCACACACAGAGACTCACTTCCCACGATAAAGCTGCTAAGTTGGACTGATTCACTAACACAGGTGCAGTTACACTGTTACGGTGTTGACAGAAGCGCTGAAAACAGGTGAAATGTTGAGGACTCGATTCTAAATTTAATTACTGATTTGGTACATCTTATCCTCTTCTGCTGCTCCTACCTGCTCTGTTAAAATGCAATACTTACAGCTGTGTCTGCAGGTTGGGGCGGGCCTGATTGAGTTACTGCAGTTTTTATTTATTTATTTAAAATTTTTTAGATGTTTTGGACCAGGTTTACTAAGTGGGGCAAATCAGAGTGAGGCCACAATCACAAAAGTATGCTGATGGGACAATATTCTAATCCTTAAAAAAATGTATCTTTTTTGTCTCTGTGTGCGTGTGTGGCCTGTTTGTGTATATGTGGGTGTGTGTGTCTGCGTGTGTGACTGTGTAGCCAGTATGGGTCTGTGTGTGTGTATGGCTGGGCCGGGGTCTGGGGCTTGCCGAGCCCTGGTCCCCAAGGGACATGGTTGTGGTCATGGGGCATGGTCTGTACCGGGTGGCGCGCTGTTCTCGGGTGCCCGGGGCCCTGTCCTCGGCTTGCACTGGGGTGGCTGGCCTCTGGCGGGGTTGGCTGCCCATTGCCTCTGGCCCTCTTGGGCTCTTGCCCTTTGACCATGGTGGCTCTGTCTGGGGCCTCCCTCTTCCTCCTGCTGGGGTGGACATGCGGTTGTCATTGGGACGTTGCTTCCCCTTCTCTTTTGCCTAAGAAGAGCCTATAGAGAGCTTATAGAGCTCCTCTTGGCAAAGCAAATGTGTTTGGCACAACAGGGCATTCAGTTCATCATTCTGCTTGCTGAAGCTGCCAGACAGGACAGGTTAAAAAAAAAAAGAAGAAAAAAAACGCAGCAAGTTCATTTTAATAATGACAAACGCCTTCTACCAAGAGCAGCGCAAATTAGCTGGTCAAAAATGAGCAAGCCTGACAAGGGAGCGAGTAATATACTAACCAAAATAATACAGTGTTTTACGCATGTGTTTCTCTCAGGAAAAAGCATGGCAATTTAGATCAATGAGAGGTGGCTGAAAGAGAATCTATATGTTTTTGATATAAGTGTAACCTGTGTGGTCTTGTAACTACTTAAACCATTTAAAACATTTTTCCATCGTATAACCCATAAGTCTATAACAGCTGACCTGTATGATGTACAGAAGAACAACACCAAACACTTTTTACCATTAGATCTTAACCCATCTGCATGTTAATGAAGCTACTGTTACTGTCCCAGATGTGTAAATGTGCACAATGCTCTTTTTGTTTCTTTTCTGCATGCAATGTAAGGCTGCAGTCACTATTACATACTGTAAAATTAAGACATTAATCTAAAACATTTCAGAGCTCTTTGAGTCATGTTAGTAGCTGTATTTTGACAGACATTTCAATATGTTGTGTAGTAAATCTGATCCTAGAGAAGTAAAAGAAACAACTACATGAAGGTTAATTTGTGATGTAGCAGAGCTCTGTGTGTGCTGAGAAAAGATATGCAGAGGCTTTCATGTGCTCTGTCTTTTCACTGATTTCTGTGTACCTGCTGCTGCTGTTACCTCCAACCAGTATAATAATAATAATAATAATAATAATAATAATATATGCTTGAAACATTCAGCTTTAGGAGTCAGTGAAAAGCTAAAGGACAGAACAAAAGTTTTGGCACCATGCTCCCAGATTTGAGCCATCAACCTGTGTGTAATTGTTACATGGGTGTGCCTGTGATAGTTAACACTCCAACTATCACGGACACATGAGGCACAAATGAAGTAATGCTTTTTTTGTGCATTAGATTTTACAGTAAATTTCCTACTGCACAATTTTGTAAATCACATTTCTATGATCACCTTAAAATCTCTTCTTCCAAATGTTTGCATTCTGGAAGAGAAACTCCTATAAATACATATGCAATAAAAATATCTGTCCACAGCTGCTTTCATAAATCCTGACAGTAACTTTTTAATGGTGTAGATCGTAAATCTGACCCTTAGTGTACAAACTAATACTAGTGTATCAGCAACACTTGTTTATGGTGGTTTATCAACTGACTGATCTGTAAAATGTCGACAAATGCCCTACCACCTACAACAAAGAAAAGCAACAAAGCCTTATAACTAACAGTTCATTTATTCTGGTCCGGATCAGTTTATGAGTTTGTAAACTTGTAGCTTTTTTCCCGTTGTTTGGTTTGGTCTGAAGTCTGAAGAAACAAGACATATTGGCAATTCAACAGTTTATTCATTTAACAAACAGGGGCCTCAGTAGCATGTGGAAGAACCATACACAGCCACAACAGCCTGGCACCTCCTCCTCATGCTGGTCACCAGCTTGAAGTTGCCCTATGGCACGGGCCCTACGCAGATCAGTCAAACGTGGCATGCTTGGAGCAGACACCAACTGACCGCTGTAGCAGGGTCCATGCTCACAGGTGCTGCTAATCAGATGCCAATCAGGCACCTGATTATCAGTAACTGGGGTACCAGAAGCTCAAAACAAGAGTCAATAGCAGAATAAGCTGTTTGGCATTGGCAGAGAAGATTTGGCAAGTTCTTCATGGACGCAACCCACATACTCAACTCTGCTGCTCAACCCACAAATGAATTTTCCTTACAAATGTGGCACCATTTAAAGGGAA